>QZGG01000382.1:0-154135 GCA_006409495.1 Sedum album
GGAAAGTTATCCACTTTAGAATATAACCGAGACATATGGAGAGGAAATTTCAAGCTCACTAAATTTGGACCCAGGAAACCGTTAAGCTGTAAATGCTATTTGTCATCACAATAGTCCTTTTAACTATTTTACATGAAAAAAACCTTGAATTGCTATGATGATATCATGGATCACTTAGATCAAAGGATGACAGAAGTCTGCCTAAATGTACATTATTTATCATCCAAACTAAGAAAAATAAACCATAAACTTGTTTAAAAGGCTTACGATAATGTCTTCTGAACTTTCCACGTTTGCGCAGATTCAGTAGAATGTAATCTCCATATTAATAGCTCCCCACCTTAATCCAAAAAAGAAAAATCACTCCGATAAAAAAAGTGATAAAATATGTTTCTTAAATTTATCTAACCACAATAATTTCCAATGAAGGAATGAATCCCTACCATCAGCACCAGAGGCAAGCTGGTCTCCTGAAAGATTTGCATAATTGAATAATTAGATTTATGATTAAACAAATTAAGGAAACCATCAGAGTTTCCGAGTACCAGAAGGTGAGAAACGAAGAACATTGACAGCGGAACCATGATACGAAAGACTACTTTGGTAAGTTGCTGTTGGGAGTTTCTTCTCATTCTCAGAATTTACGAGCCAAAGCTGAAAACATTATAAAATATATACAACAGAAGTCCACATTTTCCAACACGAAAAAAAATCAAAATCTCAAATTGCGTTCACTTGCATCCGAGGAAAATGAAGATAAAAGATGCTACCTTGATATCAAAATCGGCGCCACCAGTTGCGAGAATCGATGATTGGGGATGAAAATCGAGGGATAAGACAGGCTTGGTGTCATGCCAATTGATCTGAACCGTCCCTCCCTTCATTCTCTCTTCCTGTTTTCAATTCTAGGGTTTGCGCCGCCTTTCCGCTATCTGAAATGGATTTGGATGAAACGAAAAGTCCAATTGACAGACTGAGAAATTGGAGGAGGGATCGAGTTCTTGGCGGGCGGACACACTCGATTTGGCGGGAACGACACTCTCGTCTTGTCGTCGTGTCACTGTCAGTAACACTATGCACTCTTTGAAAACTACGCCGTTTTAAAGCGTTATTTTTGTATTACTGACTTTTCTCAGCAGGGGCAAAACCGTCAACTATGAAGGTATTGGAGTCACCCAACGAATGAGAATCGAGTAATTAAATCATTTATTTATTTATTTATTTATTTAGTAGTAAGTATATAAAGGAGGAGGAGGGCTGCAGCTTCATTACTAGAAGCTCTCATCTTAGTTAACTCATTCGCCGCCGTCCGTCGTCTCTGCCGTCGCCTACCTCGGCTATTCTTCCTGTGTAAGTAACAAAGATATTGCTGACACTGATTGATGACCGATGAGCTTATCTATTAACCCCTCGTAGTATTTTATGAATATGCGAATTAGGGTTTAGTGAATCCAATTGTTGTCGTTCGATTTTGTGAAATTGTAATTTGAATTGGTGTTGATATTAATAGATAGATGTATGTCTTGGCTCTGTACTGATGATGTTGTTAACAGGGTATTCTTTGCACAGCAAATGACTTTTGATCCCAGCAAAAGTTCATTGTTTTTCCTTCTGTGCAACATTGTTTTCATGTGCCGCGGTAGGCTTTGGTGTTCGACAGACATATTCTTGCGTCACTGGACCTGACATCCTTCTGTATTTTCTCTCAGTTTACTTCTACTTCATTTCACCTTATTTTGTTCTGTTTCGTTTCACTTCCAACAAAAAACAATCTTATTATTTGAGGACTTTTAGTTGCCCAAAGAACTGTTTTACTAGTAAGTCGTGCTGTCATTTCTTTTGCTGCAAACCAAGAGTGAAAAAGGACAAGAATTTTTTGTTTTTGAATATATGGCACCTAAAGCTCTCGCACCTGGCGTCCGATTTCATCCCACGGACGTGGAGTTGGTTAAGTACTACCTCCAAAGGAAAGTCACTGGAAAGCGCATCCGGTTTGATGTAATATCCGAGGTCGATGTTTACAAATTCTCGCCATCTGATCTTCCAGGTACAGATTCCTTGAAATAATTATCTTATTTATTAGTTTTGTTATTTTTCAGGCTTTTAACAGATTTTTTGTTGTTCCATTTCACCTACAGATAAATCCCTACTGAAAAGTTTGGATCTTGAATGGTATTTTTTTTGCCCAAGAGAGAGGAAGTTTGTGAACGGGGTAAGAATGAATCGTGCCACTGAATATGGCTTCTGGAAAACCACTGGGAGGGATAGAGCCATCATATTCAACGATAAAACAGTGGGAATGATCAAGACTTTAATATATCATGAAGGCCGAGCACCAAAAGGGAATAGAACTGACTGGGTGATGCATGAGTACCGACTTGAAGATGAAAATCTTGCTAATTCAGGCATTAATCAGGTAGGGGCTTATTCGGGGCTTATTCTGTATGATGATTCCTCTATCTATCATTTTGTTTTCTATAACATCTAGTTTTAGAGAACTTTTGACCTTGATGCCGCTGCTAGTAAATTGTTAGCACTGATGACCAGGGTTCTGCAATTTCACGCTTGTAGTCTATTTGGCCATTGACTGTCTCGTACTTTAAAAATATATGAACAACTAGCAAGATAATTATGTTTAGTGTTTAAGCAGTGCTCCCCTTAGTTGTCTTTCATATCTAATCTAGATAGCAATAGTTTTAATCACTGTATGATCCAACAGGTAACCGTTTACTTAACAATATCTTAATGTGTGAACTGTGAATGATAATGATAATAGCATTTTATTTTTCAGTATCATCATTATTAAATGTATGCATCAAGATTCATCACCATATACAGTGGTCATTCTTGCTTGCAAACCTCATATAATGCATTACTCATACTCCTCTTGCCTTAACATAAAGCTACTCTTTGATCAGAAATTTTCCCATAAAGTAGTCAGGGTTGGTGTCTCATAGATTAGAAGACCAAAGAAACTATTTAATAGTTAATTGGCATTGTTTTTTCATAGATATCCTTAGTTCTTATCAGAGTAGCTTGCTAAATGCATGTAAAAATAGTAAATTCATATTCATAACAATTGTATTCTCATTGCAAAATATGACTGTTCGTCCTAACTCCTAATTGTATGTGATCTTAATAGCCTTGAGCTCTTGACAAATCATGCCCTGTAATTTAACCAATGAGTATGTTTTGCTTTAGTTATGTATTTAAAAAATTCACTCATAGTTGTTGCACTAGATATAGGTAACTTATTTATCGTACTGATCCTTTTATCTTATCATAGTGCTTTTATTAATGTCATTTACATGATAATTTTGTACAGGATGCATTTGTGATTTGTAAAATCTTTTTGAAGAGTGGTCCTGGTCCAAGAGCCACACAACATTTATTTAAAGAAGATGACTGGAGTGACGATGATGACAAAGATACTTGTATCAATACATTTCCTTCGACTGACTCATCTTTCAAGATTGCAAAGAATATGAATGATCCCAACTGCTCCACACTAACTAATCTGTGCGAGCTAAACAATGTTTCAACAGATGTTTCAGTTGAGGTGCGGCCTCTTAAATCAATCAAGGTTTTGAAAGGAGATAGTGAAAGTGTTTCACTGATTGAGCATCCTAAGTCTCCTAAAGAACTTCCATCTATGGTGACTATGCAGAAGGATGTATCCATCTCTGAATTACCTCGGGGCATAAACAGTCTAGAATGTGGGATGCAAAATAATTACGGTAATCATTTGCAGTGTCAAAATAGTATGCATGGGAACGCATCTTTAGGGTATGGCGGGATTCCACGAAACACCAAATATTTATCTGGAAAGATGCTTGGTGAAGGGAATTGCATGCATCCAAGCACATCATGTGAATCAGTGGTATGCAATCTAATATTCCTAAAATTTCTCAAGTTTTAGCTTTGTAACTTTAATTGAAACCTGTTATGTGTGGATTGTTTTTTTAATTTACCATGGAAGCTGGGCAGATTAGAAATTTGGATTTCTTTTTCAGTACATAACACTAGTTGCATCGTTTATGTATAGGCAAGTATACCAGCATATCCGGTGAACCTCAGATATTTGTTTTGCAACATAATAAAATTGTTAGTTTTAGAGTACTTGAGTTTTTCAATATTTATGCATTGCTCGCAACATAATTTTATCTGTATATTTTTTCATCCATGAATTAACTCAGCTTTAATTTCAGGTTGGATTTTCGGAGAATGGTAACCACCATGGAATTGTTCAGTCACCCTCTTTAGATTGTCCTGATCTCTACAAAGAGTTAGAGAATTTTTTTGTTCCGGGAGTTGAACCAGGATATGAAGAATCATTCATAGAGTTAGATGACCTTGCCACTCCCTTGGATAATAAACTCCATTGGTCTCATCTCATTCCTAGTGATGGTTTATTAAATGAGGTTGATCAACACGGTATTGAAATACCTCCTCTCTCAGTAGATGACTATGGAGGCAGCTCATGGGATGTCGCTCCTGATTCACTGTTGTTTACTCCACAGAAGGTGAATTCTACTTCTCTAATAGCATAAAATATCTTAAGTGAGTGGAAATGTCTGATATTTGAATTCTACTTTCAGGACAATGCTGATGAGATTGGAAATTCTTCATTCTTTTGCACTGAAAATTGGAGGCAGTGGATGGATTAAAACAACGGAAACAAATGGATGACTGCTTTTGGCCAAGAACATACCAGAAACTTTGATGTTTCAACTTCATTGATCCTTTGTTTTGGTACTATTTCTTATTATAAAATTATGGGAGTGGGACTCTTTCATATTATGTTTTGTGAAGCAGCATTGATGGCCGTCTTATTCCTTGTTCAGTCAATGGGCTATTTTGTACTCCGCTTATTATGTTTTCTGTTACAGTACTTATAGAATGTTATTGCAGTAATGGTTCGGTACTGAATCAAAATCTGAATTCAGTGAAACGTTTTGTGATGATGGTTATGAATATGCTTATTACTGTTCTGAACATCTAGCAACTAGCCAAGTCCAATCAGTGAAGGATGTTGCATCGTTTTAAGTTATTCAGAGTGAACTCTAGTAAACTTCAGTCAGAGTGCAACTGTGCAAGAGCTTGAATTGACTACCGCAAGCATCCTTCGATGCAGTTAATGTTGTTTATCAATCACTCGCTGGCTCCCCATGCATCCTGACGTTGGAAGTCTCTTATGAATGGTACAAAAATATGCTTCACATGATATACAGAAGCTTAAAATTTATTACAACTTCATCGGCATAAAGATGGACTGATATGTACACATTAGTAATGCACAATTTTATCCAAAACTGCAATCAAGCATCCCTAGAGGGTGAGTCTTAATTTTCACAGTTTGTACAAACCTGTGGAGCATTGACTATAAAAGCAAGCTGCAGTTTACTCACAGTGAATGTATGTATCTTGCTCTTTTTAGCGCTTCTTTTACTTTCCTTGATGGTTCTTCGTAAAGTATTGCAGGGTCATCCAACTTGTAAGCTATACTGGGCTCTCCAATTAAGGCATGGAATGTGTCGGCAACTGAATACGAAAGAGATTTCAGATTATATCCTCCCTCAAGGAAAAACACACAGCGTCCTTCGCATAATTCCTTTGCGAGTTGCTTTATGCCAGCGGCAAGAGTGTAGTAGGTGGCTGTTGTAAACTGAAAGCTCGCTAATGGATCAAGTACATGGCCATCATAACTGTAAAGTAACAGAATCGCGAATAAACAGAGCCATGCATGGTGTTAGCCTCCTCTAAACCCCCCTCAACATAGATGAATCAAGCATTTACTTCATATTTAGTTGCACAAAGAGAAATTAATATATGAACACAACTTACCCAGCAGAGACCAAAATTATATCTGGTTTGAAATTCTGGGCACATGGTACAATTACCGAATCAAATACACTTCTCATTGCTGCATCGCCTGAACCTCCTGGTAAAGGCAGATTCAAAGTTGTTCCTTCCCCATTTCCACAACCAACTTCGTCAAATTTTCCAGTACCAGGGTAGCTTCCGTCCTGATATACCAGAGAAATGCATTGATAAAGTGATATCAAAGTCATATTTAACAAATTAAAGTTCACATATAAAGATATCAACTACATGAGCATGAGGCCTTGGTGAGTGTTGAAAATGACTAAACTATTATGCATCCAAAGTTAAGCAACAGAAGATACAAGGTATAGCTTGCTTACTTGGTGAGCAGAGAGAAAGAATATATCTGGATCATCATAGAAGGCATCATTTGTTCCATTTCCATGATGAACATCAAAATCGATAATAAACACACGCTTTAACCCATGCACGCGTTGAGCATGGCGAGCAGCAATGGCTACATTTCCGAATACACAAAATCCCATAGGTCCTTTTGGAATGGCATGGTGACCAGGAGGTCTAATCAAAGCAAAACCTACAGGTGGGTTCCCGCTATTCTTCGATGCTGCAACCTGATATCCCACGATACACGGGGTCAATAAACAAAAACTAATCACTGAAGGTGCAAATAATGATTTACGCAAAAACACTAGAAAATGATGCAATAATTTCAATAGATAGAGTTGAGACATCACCACTGAATCAACTAAAGCAATCCCTCCTCCAGCAGCCATCAAAGACTCTGAAAAAGTCTACAACAAAAGTCACATAGGATGTAGAATAAGCTGAGTCACTGGCACATTGATTAGGGTAAGTAATAGCTTATGCAGCGCATACAACTTCAATATAATCTTCCAAGTGACTCGATTAAAATCTGATCGACCTCCCATATGTCTCTCTGAAACTAATATTGTTATGAAGCTGCCAAATACCATCTATCAAGTGACAAGAATTGTAAAAATGTATACACCGAAATCATGTGTAAAAAGAGTCAAAGACAGAATGACATGTGAAAATAGTGTTTTAGACTACACTCTCTGATCAACGTTACATACATTACATAAGTAGAATTTCAACACATATATCTCTGTTCTAGGTTACATTACAGATTTAGAAATTTAACACATTTTTATATAACTTGACTTTGTATTACCCATTGGTCTTTAAATGGACGTGAAGAAATGTCAAATTTACCTTAGGAGACAATACTTACTGTTGCAGTAGCATATGTTGGTCCAGAGCCCTCTATTAAAATAACTTGTTCATCTGAAGCACGGGCCACTGCCTTAAATAGATTTTTACAAACAAAAGGAATAAAGTTATTACATCACAGAAAATTGCCTTGAAAAACATGAGAATCTCGTTCAATCATTTTGCCTCAATAGCTAATGAATAATTGAATATCTTATTATTGCAACAAGTCCAGATCAATTGATGATGAAATTTCCACATAAATTCCGTACGTTCTCAGCTTAAATATACCACTCCAAGGAAAATTGTCATACATTAGAAATTTCTAAATTCACAGTATTTAAACATAAAGCTACCTTCTCAAGGCCTGTTACATACGATCTTGTGTGAACACTAGCAATGTCATCAAGCGTAGCTGATTTAAAATGCTGAAGCTCAAGGACATCTGCTCCGCGAAGCTGTCAAAATTCAAAAACAACAATTGGACAGAATCCTAATTTAACTGATATGAAGATAGTAACAGAAATTCTTATGAATATGGAAAGTGCAATGTTTTGTCCTAACTCATCATTATATATTATTTTGGTAATGCTAAATCAGGACAAGTTTGAAATTTTCCTGGCACAAAAAACCACAAGAGGTTAACACTAGTGTTTAGCGAATGCAAGAAGCAGCTGGGAAAGGTTATACCAGTAGTTATCATCAATAAGCCTATATTTTCAGCCGTACCTGAGGTGTAAGGCTCATTTCTTCTAGAGTTTTCATAATAGCAGGTACTCTGAAATGGCTCTCTGGATGGGAATCCTAGGATTAAATCAGAAAACCCAAGTAAACAATTACAAAACCTTTTAATCTGAATCTGCAATTTAAACAATAAATGAAACATGCAAGATGTATCAAATACCTGATTATGACCCATAGCAGGAGCCACACAATAAACAACTTTTGCATCACTCAATTGTGTAAGAAAAGATGCATCGTCAGTCCTCGGCATATCACTTGAACAAGCAACAATAATTTTCCTCTTCTTTGACCAAATCCTATTATTTGACCTCCACTTTACACATCTCAAGTTCAAACAAAACTCATTAGTCAATCTCTTCAGATTGCAGAAATAGTTCCGACCCTGCTGGGACTGCATGCATCCGGCTACAAGCAAATGTTAAATAATCAGAATGAAGCAACTACATAAACAGAACAGAACATTAAATGAGTCAAACAGAGTGTAAATTTTCCGGAAATTGAAACGAAATGTTGGTAGTCGTTGGTGAATAATTGGATCAATGAAATTAGGGTTCAAATGCAATTGATTAAGTTGTGGGTCGAGCAATCAGTTTGTTGTTTATGTAAACAATTCTCAATAAGTAGAGATAAACAGAGTTGCACGGAGCTGCGAATGAGTGCGTACATACCTGAAGCAAGTGGACCGGAGAAAGCTTGAATTTCCATGGATGACGAGGAGAGATTATTAACTAAAATTCCTTATTTTTGTCGGAAAATTACACAATCAAGTCTGAATCAAACTATAAAATAACAAATGTCTGAGCCCAGGTTCGAACTGGGGACCTTTAGTGTGTGAGACTAACGTGATAACCAACTACACCACCCAGACTTGTTGTCCAACAATTGCAAGAATATATTATAACCCAGATCAAAGATACCTGATTTATACAACTGCATGATAAAATTTCTGGATGTTGTATCTGGACTCGACAATAACCAGACTCGGTATGTGTAATCTTGAAACCAAGAGAAATAATGTCGGAGCCTCGAGCAAGTAATGCTCAGAATATACATCAGTGTCAGTGTGTATCCCGGTGGTTCCAGCATGCATCGTTATCTTGAGAGGAAGCAGGAAAATGGTGCTAGTATTTGATCCGACATTATACCTCTTGATTCCACCTCTGCATTTTCCCAGAATAGGATGTTAGAGCACTGTTGTGGTACCATCCCATAGTAATAAATCTTCTTCATCATTTTTATTGATGTAGCCCTGCTTCTGCTGGGAATCATCAAGTTTCTTTTGCGCCCATTGATCACACGAGGACGAACAAAATTCATCATTCTCCGCCACTGTTGGGGTGAAGCCATTATTGCACAAACCCCACTCATAAAAACCTTCATCCTCTCCACCACTAAGCTGAAATAACCCTTGTAAGTGATAATTATTATCGATGAAGCTCGCAGCTAGGTCTGAGTTGGTGATCAAGCCGCTAGGTGTGCAACGGGGATGTTGGGAGGTTATTGTTGAGTTACTGTGGCTGATCATTGAGCTGCTTATGGCCATCAAACAAGAAGAGGGATGATGAGCTGTCCTTGATAGAAGGATATGATAATGAGCAGGGCTCTTGCTGCTGACTGTATCTGATATCTAAGATTGTTGATGGCTTGGCTGAACTGCATAAATCATAAAATGGTGATTTTGATGATGGGACAATGTGATTGCAGTTCAGCAGCTCATAGTCAAGTGAGTGTCATTCTGGGGCAGTAGTAAGTGTATGGCCATCATGCAAGGTGTTGGTCAGGAGCTGCTCCTTTGTTCGGCTTGCAGGCTTGCGTAACTTCTTCTTGATCCATGAGTTCCAATAGTTCTTTATCTCATTGTCTGTCCTACCAGGTAAATGACTCGCTATTTGTGCCCATCTACAAAGTTTTCATTAAACATTGTCAGCCCAATTAATCTACCTATGTTAGTCAGAAATAGATTAAGAAAAGTAGGCAGAGTTTTAAGCTACATAATAAAGCACATCAATGAACCCCTGTTTCCAACAACTTAATGAAGATCAGCGATCAACTTCTCCTCTTCCTGCGTAAACTTTCCTCTCCTGATATCAGGTCTCATGTAATTGATCCACCTAAGTCGGCATCTCTTACCACATCTTTGAAGCCCTAGCACACTCACCCAGCAAAGCATTCCTCAACACGCATTCCTCACATTTCATTGCAACGCAGAAAAGTCATCAATTTTTACGCAATTTACTGTATGGTTTTCTAGTATACGCAGTATTTTTTAGTATTTAATGATCAAAAACCCAGCTTTTTCGTAGTTTTGTAGCCATTAATAATTTTTTATGGCCTGGGAAAGAGATTTCATAAGTCAAACTATCATATTCTGTTTTCCTAGACACACAAACATGTCGAAGAATCTCTCTTCATTATTACATCAATAGATTGTCCTGACTTAAGATACTAAGTCACTAACCCAAGTCGGAAAGAAATAAAATAACTAACCCTTCAAAATGTATCAAAACATGAAGCAGCAAAACATAAACAGTACTGCATATGACTGGAACAATCAACCAGAATTGATGTGAAGATGTTAGCAAAGTTGATAATCATGTTTGCTTCGATTAATCGCAATCTAAAAATGTAACTTTCTTTAAAGAAATGTAAAATAGGTCATTTTCGAATTTACTATGGTTTTTTTAGTATCCAATCAACTGAAACTGAAACATCCTATACAAAAAAGTTAAACATGTCACGTGAATCTATCACATTTGCATTTGATCATTAACTTTTAAACTAATCACATCAGGTTCCTAACTTTTATTGAAATGGAACTATGGAAGTATGGAACTATCCCAACTTTTCTTCAATCTTAATTCTTCCTACTGGGCCATCAACTAAGCTCGTTTGGTGCAGCTGTTAAGTCAAGAAGAGAAACAGAGTCCTCAGTTTTCGTGAGAATACAATGGAGAACAGAGGCTCATGTATCAGACTCTAAACAGATGACAGATTCAGCTGTACCTGTACTAGGCTATAGCTTTATATTAAGGAAAGTAACATAAACCTAAGTACAAGATTCAGCCCTAATTATGAATTACAAACAGTGAGATCTAGTAAACAATGAACTGCCAAGCTTTTAAGCAAATAATGTAGGTGTTCAGTATGATTCAAGTGCCAGGTGACGCATAGGCATAATTAGCAATACTTTCGCTATTATACGTACGAGTATGGAAAAATTCCTATATTTCGAGATAAATAGAAACCACCAACAAATGTATTATACAGAAAAAAAATAAGAGAACCAAAAAAAATCCAGATAAACAATTTGGTTATATAGCACATAGGCCATAGCAGCAGGAACATATTACCAATAAAATAAGTCCACAGATTTTTATCATGACTCTACAAAAAATAAACTAGAGGCATCAAACTTCACGTCTATAACTGTACAAATTTAAACCCAAAAAAGAGAGCAAGGGTAGATTTCACATCTATATGATTATAGAGAAATTCTAGAACAGTTCAAATTACTAGACATCACCTTTTATTTCTTCATAAGCAGGACCCAGTGTGATCTGCGATGCTTCTGTTTTCTCCCAAGCTATCTACCTCCTCATGTAAGTTGCCTTTCAAATTTAAAACAAATAAGACTCAACACTCAGCAGCTGGGTTAGTTAAGCACCCCAGATTTCCGATCTCATAGCCTGCGCACATAAATTTTCACGACAAATGTCCATACTCCATACTTTAGAAAAGTGTAATTTACACACTTTTTATACAAAAGGATAAACACAAACAAGCTCACTTAGTCACTTTGTTTCACCATTAGATACTTCAACATTGAATAACACATGTAGTATTTGGGCAACCACTATCAACAAACTGATATGCTGTAGCCTAACCTGACATTCTCCTAACCCAGACGGTTTCTAGAGTGCTAAAGAAGTCATTTGGATTTACTTCTCATCCTTGAAACCTACATAGCAGTTAAGACTACCCAAAAAGCAGTCACAACAAATTTCTCTTCTTCTAATCAAGCCATCCATCAAAGATCAAAATCACCTCACAATCTAAGCATCACTTCACAAACCAATAACACTAGGAAACATGATTGTCCACAATTGAGTCACTAACCCTAATTCACAAACAAGACAAAGGTACACGCAAATTACATTGATAAAACACCCAATTCAATTTACAGCAACTTAACCATGCTTTAACTAAACAAGAACTACCAAAAAAGCTGAAGTGACAACCTCTTCGCCCGTGACGTTGCCGCGCCGTTCGCCGGAGTTCCGCACTTTTAATAAATAATTAATTTTGTAACGAAAAGTATTTAAAATGTTTTAGAAAAAAACGAAAATTAATTGAAAAAAAGATGTTTTCTAAAATATCAAAACCATGTGACTGAGAAAGAATATTTACAAAACGGTGATGAAAGGGAAAGCAACGCAAGCGGAGACGACGAGTCCCAGAGCAGCCAGAAAAATGGCGGAGCTTCGTCACTCCAGTTCAATCGGCCGCCCTGTTTCGTCGCCGCTCAAGCGTGATGCCGATGCGTCGCCTCTACTCCCTGACGACCGCCACTCTCCCCGAGATCGCTACCGTCGGATTTGGTCTGGAATTCAGAGTCGCCTTCCGTTCGATAGCTCCAAGATCTCGCTTTTTCTCGTCTCTGTGATTTGTATTGCTTCTTTCATCTCGATCTTCTCGCTCTACCGTCACTTGGTGAGTTTTCTTACTGGTTTTGTCATCTACCTGACTTGTTGCTGCTGCTTGACTACTGAGGTTTATTATTGATATCTTGATCTAGAAATCTTATTAGGTAAACTTATGGAAAGCCTATTTGGTGATGTGATTTTGAAGCTTGGAATTTCAATCTCTTTCGATTCTTGATTATTGTGACTGGCCAAACTGTGAATTTGTTTGTGAAATGTTGAATAATACTATAAATGATCACAAGTCTTGGTTTGACCTTTCATTTCTGTGTGTGTGTGCAGACTGTTCCGTACTTATGTAAAAAGGAAGGCATTGTACTTCGCTGCCCACAAGTAAATACCGTAGATCTCATTTGGTTTTCGATTTATTTAGGGATGCTTGTATTTTATTGTATTTTAATGTAGGCAAAGGAGCCACCTTCCCTCTGGGAGAATCCCTATTCTGCTACCACATCGTGGAAGCCTTGCGCTGAGAGGCGTGATGGTGCCATTACAGGTAAAGTTGTTGTTCCACTTACCAAATGATTTCTCGTGTTTTAGGCAATTGATTAGTGAAGCAATTGGTTTTGAACTGATGATCTCTGTGACACTGTTATTTGGTTGAAGTGTTGCTGATACAGTTGCTTCTTCTTAGCAGATCTTCCCCCAGAGAATGAGACTAATGGCTATATATTTATTCATGCCGAGGGTGGCCTAAATCAGCAAAGAATTGCTGTAAGTGTTACCATTTTTCCTTCAGATATAAATTTTAGACAGCTGTTTTGTGCAGTATTTTTCTGACTGGTCTACTAAATACAACACTTATAGTCCTAGACCCAGTAGCATACACATTGAACTTTGGCATTAAGTTGGTTTAAATTTTGTTAGTATGGTATCTATGTCAACCTTTATTAGCTTGTGATTTGCTGGAGACTGAAATTTCCCATCCGTGTCTGCCATAGTGTTCTGCATAGAAAAGTAACTGTCTGTGGATTCCTGTACAGATTTGCAATGCAGTTGCTGTGGCAAAAATATTAAATGCCACTCTTATTTTGCCTGTGTTAAAACAAGACCAGATTTGGAAAGACCAAACGTAAGAGTAAAATTTCTCTATATTTATAAGCCTTGAATATGCTCTTATCCTCAGTAATACTCACCAGTTGATGAAACTCTGAGTTTTGTAGTAAATTTGAAGACATCTTTGATGTGGACCACTTCATTGACTACTTGAAGGATGATGTGCGGATAGTGCGTGATATCCCTGACTGGTTCACCGACAAAGCAGAGCTCTTCACTAGTATAAAGTTAGTATACGTGATTTGACTTCTTTGGTGGGACTAAGCATATTTTTATGTTGTACATCCTAAATAAACCTTTTTATAATCAATTTTGAATCAGTATGATGTTATTGCAGGCGGACAGTGAAAAACATTCCAAAGTATGCCCCTGCACAATTCTATATTGATAATGTTCTGCCTCGTATAAAAGAGAAGAAGATTATGGCCCTCAAACCCTTTGTGGACCGACTTGGGTACTTTACTTTTAAAAGCTTCAGCGTGTTATCTATTTGTTTATCAATATTTTCAAATGTATGATAATTGACAAACAAATGTGTAACACTATATATGCAGATATGACAATGTTCCTACAGACATCAATAGGCTGAGGTGCAGGGTAAATTATCACGCGTTAAAGTTTCTTCCTGAAATAGAACAGATGTCTGATCTTCTTGTGTCAAGGATGAGAAACCGCAATGGCAGCTCAAATCATTACATGTATGTGATTCACTTCATGAAAATGAGTTGAGGCTTTCTAAATATTATTTATGTGTGATGCCAATTTTTCCTCATCAACAGGGCTCTTCATCTTAGATTTGAGAAAGGTATGGTAGGTTTATCTTTTTGTGATTTTGTCGGGACAAGGGAGGAGAAAGCGAAAATGGCAGAATACAGACAAAAGGAATGGCCTCGCCGTTACAAGGTGACTTGGGGTGGGAATCATATTTTAAGATTGTGTCATTCTAAAAAACTTTAGAAATTTAACACCTGGTAGAAGTAAACTTTATTATTGCAATTTGGTGGTCCAGAATGGTTCACATCTGTGGCAGTTAGCCTTGCAAAAGAGGAAGGAAGGACGATGTCCTCTTGAGCCTGGTGAAGTAGCAGTAATTTTGCGAGCCATGGGGTATCCCAAAGACACTCAAATTTATGTAGCTTCTGGGCAGGTATATGGTGGCCAGAATCGAATGGCACCACTCAGAAACATGTTCAGAAATTTGGTACGTTGCTTGTCTTAACATGAGCGCTGCATTGTTGTTGTCAGATTTGATGGTGTGTAAACCTGGATGACAATAGTGCTTCTAAATACGTACATTCTTGCAGTCTGTATATATTTTCTTAGTTATCTTTCATCGCATGCTAGGTCACGAAAGAAGAACTGGCGAGTAAAGAAGAGTTGGATGGGTTTAGAAAGCACGTGACAAGCCTAGCAGCATTAGACTTCCTAGTGTGCTTAAAATCAGATGTGTTTGTGATGACTCATGGAGGCAACTTTGCAAAACTCATAATCGGAGCTAGAAGGTACATGGGGCATAGGCTCAAATCCATAAAACCAGACAAAGGACTGATGGCAAAATCATTTGGGGATCCGTACATGGGTTGGGCTACGTTTGCAGAGGAGGTTGTGATCACCCATCAGACACGCACTGGATTGCCCGAAGAAACATTTCCCAACTACGATTTATGGGAGAATCCTTTGACACCTTGTATGTGTAGAGCTTAGCCGTAGTTATGCATACCATTCCCAGTGCCTCCAACCAATGCAAGAGGCTGCTGCTCAGTTTGTTGAATGAGCCCCAGCCTATATGTGATGAGATGTAATTTTAAAGATCTCTGACCTTTTTCTCTTATACACAACTTCATTCAAAAGTAAGTAGTAACTATAATTAGGTGATTTATGGGAAGGGATGTATATTTATATGGTTACTAACACTACGTCGTTTAATGCACCATGTTCAACGGTTTCTTCAAAACTACATCGTTTAAACTAACTTGGGCTGTTCTACGAGTAGTTTCTACGTGGGCCTTTAAGATGACAAAGAAGCTTAAATGACTAAAAAACCCACTCCTAACAGAGCTTAGGGTTTATGAAGGGGTTGGGACATTCGACAGAGAGCTAAAGGACGATCCGGTGAGTGTTTTTCCATTTTTCTACTTCGCATTTGATTGATATTCATCCCTAGATGCCTCAGTTCCGGTTTATTGCCATGAAAATTTGGATTTGAATGCGAAGTTGTGATGGTAATGTGTGGAATTTCTAGAAGTGTATTCGTATCTTCTTTGACTCGGATGATTACACAAGTGGTTCACTCGTCTGCTGCTGTTTCTGGGTATGTAAGCAGCAACAGTGAATTCATGAAACCATTTAAAGTTGTTTGGTTTCAGAGGTCTAGATATGTTCATACCTCCAGAATGTCGTTGGCTGTGGTGTCTCAGTCTCAGACCGCTACAGCTCCTTCTCCTGCCGTTTGTAAGTTATCAAGAGCCACAAAGGCTAAGGCCCAAGCTGTGCTTTTTGATTACTTGCAAAACACTAGAAGTCTTCAGTTTGCAGATGCTGATCACATCAGCAGGAATTCTGAACGATTTCTCCTTGATATGCTTTCCAAAGTAGATAACAGTGAGGAAGTGTCACCAAGTCATTGTCAAGGTACTTACGTTTCAATCCTATCAATGAATTCGAGCCTTTTTTCGAGAGTTTGGGATTGACGCCGCCAGAATACTCCGCTCATCTCCCAAGAGATTTGATGTATTTGAGTGACAACCAGCTCTTGCTTGATAATTTTCATGATCTTTGTGACTATGGGATTCCGCGTGGTAAGATGGGTAAGATATATGCCAAAGCTGAATGCATTTTTAAGTATGATTATGGGTGTTTGGCTTTGAAATTTAGGGCATATGAGGAGTTGGGTTTGAGTAAAGTCTAGCTTAATCAAGTTTGTACTTGTGATCCATCTCTGTTGGTTGGAGATTTGAATACCAAGTTTGCTGATTTTCTCAGAAAACTGAATCAATTTGGGTTGGATAGTGATTGGCTTGCCAGGTATTTATCCGCTGAAAGTTCGTACAATTGGGCCAGGATGTCTGAAACAGTGGAAATACTTGATAGATTGGGGTATGGCCCTGATAGAGTCACAATGGTCTTCCAAAATGAACCTGGTCTGCTATTAGAAAATTCTGGCAATGCCATTCATGTATTAGTTGGACACCTAATCAAATTGGGTTTCAAGAAGGACGAGATTGTTGCTTTGTTCTTGCAAGATCCAAAAATCATGTCTAAGAAATGTCTGAAGAATCTATCCCATTCTATGAGTTTCCTGTTTGAAATAGGAATGAAAATGGAAGACATTGCTCATATTGTTCAGACACATAAGCATGTTCTTAGCTCCAATACCCCGAAGAGACCCCGAACTATTATGGGAACCTTAAAAGTCGGTGAGCATGCCCTTCGCAAGATGATAAAAAAGGATCCTACAAAATTATTCATTTCAGCTTCAACATCTTGCTCGGAGGAAGACAAGGCATTTTCATATTCTCTACAAGCTCCGACCAGGTGTATGGAGAAAACAACATTCTTGAAGTGGTTGGGATACGTTGACAATTCAGAAGAGTTTGTTGAGGCTGCAAAGAGGTTCCGAGGCAGAGGAGATCAATTACAAGAAAGATTCAATTGTCTGGTTAATTCTGGCCTAGACTCCAACACAGTTGCAGATATCATAAAGCGAGTTCCTCAAATCCTCAACCAAAGCAAGGAAGTTCTGGAACAAAAGATACACCTTTTAACTAATGTCATCGGCTATCCTATTGATTCACTAGTTTCATCTCCGACTTATTTATGTTACGACGTGAAGAGAATTAACCTCAGATTTTCAATGTACTCATGGCTGAGGAATCACGGCTTAGCAAAACCAGCCATGGCGCTGAGCACCATCCTAGGTTGCTCAGAATCACGATTTGTCAAGTACTTTGTCGACATTCACCCGCATGGTCCGGCTGCTTGGGAAAAATTGAAAGCATCTTCACAGGTAGGCTTAGCAAACAAAACTTAAACCTCATTGTATAGCCACTGTATCAGGAGGGCTTGTTGTGCGCTACATTCTTTTTTAGATCAATAAACTTCTTACTTCACCTATTCAAACTAGCTGAGTATCTTCATAGCACATATGCATATGGCCGATTGGGCCTAAAGAAGGCTTGGCCGGGTAACGGCCCAAATCGATAGGGTCGTTTCATCTCGATATATAAATCACTCAACTCGCCGCAGCTGCATTTCGCAGAAACCCTAATTCGCGGCCTCCGGCAAGATGCAGATCTTCGTGAAGACACTAACCGGTAAGACCATCACGCTCGAAGTCGAGTCGTCGGACACGATCGACAATGTGAAAGCGAAGATTCAGGACTAGAAAGGCATCCCGCCGGACCAGCAGCGTTTGATATTCGCCGGGAAGCAATTGGAAGATGGTCGCACTTTGGCTGACTACAACATTCAAAAGGAGTCGACTTTGCACCTGGTGCTGCGTCTTCGTGGTGGAGCTAAGAAGAGGAAGAAGAAGACTTACACTAAGCCGAAGAAGATCAAGCATAAGCACAGGAAGGTGAAGCTGGCTGTGTTGCAATTCTAAAGGTGGATGATTCTGGAAAGGTTCAGAGGCTGAGGAAGGAGTGCCCCAATGCTGAGTGTGGAGCGGGGACTTTCATGGCTAATCACTTTGATCGCCATTACTGCGGGAAGTGTGGACTTACATATGTGTTCAAGGCTGCTGATGAGTAATGTAATGTGCCATCTATTTCGATTCTGAAAGTTGTGTTTTTGTTTTACAATTCTGAGTATTTGTCTTTGGATGATTGAATGATCGCAATTTGAACTTATATCAAGCCCTCTCATTTCTATATGCATCTCTAATACTTTACTGTTTCTATCATAGTTGTTTTATATTTTAGCGATTCACCACATAGCAGAAACTATCTATGTTTTTTTGGAGCTGTAGTGTTTTGTTATTTGTTGGGTTGTATGTTACTGATGTGGTGATCAATTCCTTCAATGGTTTCTGATCAGTTCCGTCAAGTCACTGGTATGTTATGTAGACTTCAAACTGTGCTTGAATGCATAATAGACTCAGCTCGAGCTTAACCTGGTGTCATTTAATGTAGCTTGAAGCCTATTACAAAATCACAAAGAGCCTTTAGGGATTTCAGTTTCAGAGCATACATAGATCCCTTAACATTACCTTCAGACTAGCTGCGATGGTACTACATACTCATCTTCTGCTATAGGCGTATGACGCATATCAAAATTACTTGATACGCAAACGGATCGTCAATCTGTATGCATATAATTTCTTTCAGAATTTTTAGTCATATTCGAGTCAATAGTTTTCCCTTCCAGGTGTCATATAGAAAAAGACCTTGACCAACTTACAAGGGCAACGGGAACCTACTCATACTGAATTTCCGTGCGCTAAATCCCTGAATGTACTCCCGCTGCAAGGTTATATTTGATTTAACTAGAATTTAAGATGCCATAAAAAACAGCTCTCAGCTATCAATCAATTTTCACCATATCAACAGATATTTGTCGAATAGAATAGTAAGTTACCTGAGATAATTGCACATTATTAATAAGCACAGGGTTTGGCAAGACATTTGCTCCATTTTCTATGATAAATTCAACTCAGAAAAGCAAATAAATTGAACCAAGTATGCTTCTAGCAAGTAGCACGGGAATAAAATGGACAAGTGGAAGTGAACCTTCAGGTTCTTCTACCAAGGGGCGGCATGTTATACAATATTGTCCGAGCCAAAAGATCTTTTGAGCGTGCATGTTTGAAGAAACTATGAGTCAATAGCATTTCTGAGGTTGGGCGCTTTTCGGGGTCCTTGACCAAGCATACGGATACCAAGTCAGTGAACAACTGCAAAATTCATTCATGATTTTACCAATACAATACCTTCTCAAACTTAAGTCAAATTAAATGATCATTACCTTTGAAAATTTATTGTCCCCTTCATAGTCGAGACCAGGTGGTGCATCATGAAGGATCATGAGTCGTACCTGCATATCAATGAGTTGGATCAAACAAAGCAACTTGATCAACAGCCATCCGTTATTCTTTAGGTCTCTAGATAACACGTTCAATGAATTAATGCGAAAATTTTATCTACGCAGGGGAAGCTAAGCTTTACATAATGTAGCACGGGGGTAATGATGATGAAAAGGAACACATGTGTATCAGCTAAAAATTATTGCCTTCACTTGTGGATATTTAGAGTATGGGGTGTGCCCATGGGCAAGTTCCAGGGCTGTTATTCCAAATGACCATATGTCTGCTCTAATAAAACACGAGAAAAAAATCAGTAAATAAAATGAAACGAACACATAGGAAAAGCAACATCTTGACTTTATGAGATGATAGATTACTTGAAATCATATCCATTTTTTTGTTGCATCACTTCAGGGGCCATCCTAGTAAACAATTCCAAGTCATTGTTTCTGTATCTGGACACAAAATGACAAACCATAAAAAAGGGTAAAGCAGTTACCAGCATGGGGTGCCCGTATATGTATGCCGTGACATTTGCCTGTCCCCTTTATCATACATACTTGCAGAAACTCCAAAGTCAGCTAGTTTGACAGTCCCTTCCGAGTCTAACAAAATATTTCCGGCCTGGGGAAATTAAGAGGAGAAAAAAGATATCAAGCAATGCAGACTCCTGAAAATCTAATAGAAATCTAAGCGTCCAACGATTTATATCAACATTAACTTTGCTATCAGCCTCATATACTGCTAGTGATTGCAGAATCTGCAAGAATATATTTACCTTGACATCCCTATGAATATACCCAACAGAATGAAGATAAGCCAGTGCTTTAATAACTTCATACAGCAAGTGGGCAATCACAGCCTCTTCAAAACCTTCCGGATACGATGACTTCATAATGTGCAAACACGATCCACCAGCCATGTAAGGCATCACGATCCAGAGGCTTGAGTCAGTTGAAAAGGAGCAATATGACCTCATAACATTTGGGTGATCTATCAAGCTCATTGTCTGCACTTCTCTCCGTATCCGATCCTATGATAATCAAAGATTACACCAAACAAACAATACAAAAAAGTGAACAAACGTTTTAGCTATATTCCGCCGACAAGTCCTAGAAAACTCAAAATAACAACTCACCATGTCATTATTGGGTCTCTCCAAATCCAATGCCTTAATAGCAACAATCTCGCCAAATGGAATGCACAGGGCCTTAAACACCGTTGCAGTTGCACCATCCCCAACTTCCTCGCATATTTTGTAATCCCTCTCATTGACAGGATATTTCTTCTTGGAGACCAATTCTCCAACAGGTTGTGTGATCACTTCATCATCACGACCTGCTCCTTTGCCTTCAATATCCAAGCAAACCATACGGAAAAAAACGTCAATTTCACATCAATATCCATCATCACTCTCAAAAAGCGATCACCAATGTTAAAAAAGGACTTCTAATCCACCAGATCCACAAACCACACATACAAAAACATCAAAAAAGATATAAAAAATCAACAAAACATTTCCATATTCTCAATCAAATCAACCTAACAATTCAACAAAAATTCCAATCCTAACAACAAGAACAACAACTCAACAAAAGGCAATACTTACAGCAACAGAACCTCATTTTCATTTTCCACATTTTCAGAATCGAATCAAGAAAAATCAACAGAAAACGAAGATTATAAATACCTAAAATCGACGACAATTCAACAAAATCCACTGGCGATTCGGATCAAGTTCTAGTTTGGACTGCATCGTGCGCTGACGCGACTAGCAAAAGATGAGAATTTGAAAAAGTAAAACTAGATCGAGAAGACGCAGTTGTTGATGATGAAACCGTCCATTGACGACTCTGTGCTCACTGGAGAAGAACCTCGACCAGCTCCAACTCCATCTCCATCTCCATCTCGATACAAAATTCATATCACGCTCTGCGTCACATATTTCAACGGTTTTCAGTTTCACCCGACGAGTTCGTTTTGGTGCTTATTCTGTAAATCGTAGTGCGGTCAAGATCGTGACGTTGAATAATCAACGGCTAAGATTCATTCTCACAGAAACAAATTGTTTTGAACCCATATTTTAACTTCCCATAATACCCCTCTCTCTTGTAGATATTATCAATTTAAAAAACGGTAACTAGCGCTGAGTCACTGAAACATTAATACTTAGGTTTCCTTGGCTTCAATACTTGGTGCTTGTTTCAGGGATGATTCAGGAATCAGAAGGCTACTTTTTCATAAAAGATTTCCTAGTGGAAAGGGGTCTATTACAGTACCCTAAAAGCCATCAGGATGTTCTGCACTTCAATCAGGCACATGTATCAATGTACCAAGAACACACAGTTAAGCGGTATAAAGTATAAACTTAACGAAATCTGTCTAAACAGATAAAAAACATAGCCTGTTCCAGCTAGCATGTATTTAGACAAAATCATACGGAAGAGGAATCATATCATAATCAAATCTCTCCAAAAATAAATAAAATGTATTGATACTTTATAAGGTATAATGTGTAAATAATGAAGATCCCAAATGGGGGTCGGGTTCTACCAAATATGCAGACCATACACAATTTACAGGGCATGCACATTCAAGCAGATGCAAATTCACCACAAAGTTCAAGAGAGAAAACAAATTGCAGTTCAAACGAAAGATTTTGAGAACCCTGTGAAATCATGTATAAATATTAACTTTCCGATCATCTGCTGACTTCACTGAGAAAAACTTGGTACTTCTTGTTCCCTAGTGCTGTTTATTGCTTTCCAGCTGAGAGAATAGAAAAGTTATTAAATCAGGTGAGACCTCGTTCAATGAGGAACCGGATACAATGGGAGAAACGATAGACTGATAACTTCAAAGCCTAGGTACTTAATGCTCCTAGCATTAACAGGATAAAGTATTCACCATCACAAAATGGAAAAACTCTACCTGGTCATTCTCGTTTTTTTCTTCTGCAACTCCATCAATTGTTAACGCTAAGAAGACAAAAGAACTTGTCATTGGAAGTCGAAGCAACAGATAATAGATATTCAGAAAATGAGAAGTTTCTTTTATCATCATACCTTTGCTGCACTGAGATCACAGATATCTCTCTGTTGCTGCTTCTAGAAAACACTGCAGAGGTTGACATGAATACAACAATTAAGAATTAACATGCAGTTCAAATGATGCAGGATAATCTACTACTGGTATATATCATATCCTTTTATATGCAAATGGGATAAACACTCTCATATACGTTTGCTTTGGTAATGTAAAGACACATGAGAAAGTAAAACAAATATGCAGCTGGGATAAGAGCTTTTACCAGTTCTGATTAGTCTTAGTATTTTGCTCCTGCAACCAAGGTGTTAACATTTAAGCATACATAAATTATGAAAATTTGGATCGCAAATAAGAGACCTGCCAAAACAAAACCATACCCTTAGCATAGAATTCTTCTTCCTGAGGTGCTGTAATGATTCAGATGCGTGCCTTCCATGATTATTAAAATCTCCATCGGATGTGCTGGTGGATGAAGAATCCTGAAACATTTACCACTGCAAAAGATGAACTCTGACGAAAGAAGTCCAGTAAAAATGTCTTACAGCATAATACTTTGATGCAGGTATCTGTTAATGATTCTTGAAAACCTTCAGGTCTAAACAACCAGCATTTGTAAATTGTCTATATTGTATACCTAGTATTAGAAATTGATCAAATTTAAATATTACAAAATTTAAACTATACCTTAGGGCAACTACCAGGTCTGATGACAGTTAATCGACCCTCACACTGAATATCTGGTCCTTCGTCCACAATCTCTGCAAAAGAAAGAAAATTAGGTTTATTTATTATCGAGAAATGTTGGTTCCAAAAGAACACATATGTCTCCATATACTACCTTCAATAATAGCTGCATGTTCGTCATCAGTAACAGATGGATCTAGATTTTCGTTTACAGAAATCCTGAAATTTCGTGAACCACAATGATCAATGTCTTCTACACTTGTATTGATACAATCTCTGGTAAAGAGTGATGCACATTTAGTGTGGTTTAACATTTCGAAGGATGAAGTCCATATATGACGATTACAGTGAGTTAGCCGACACTGAAACTAAGCTACAGAAACCTCATTGCACATGAATTATGGCACTATGCTCAAACAAATATATATTTTTTCTCAAAGACAACTTTTGAAGTATGTCGTTTGTATATCAATTTATCACATGCATAATCGACTGAAGGCATACCCAACTTCAATAGAAGCACTTTGTGGAGGCACGATTTCTGCAGTTCCAACATTCTGGTCACTATGGCAGTCCTGTAAAGCATATTAGCTATCTATTAGATGAATACAAAATCAAGAGTGTTGAGGGATTCAGCTTTGTAGCACTCATAAATCCCTCTTATTAAATCATGTAAGCTTCTAACTGAGGCAACACCTACGCTGTCATCTTCTGCCATAGGGTTGTAGCGCATATCAAATTGACTTGATAAGCTACCAGATTCGTCAATCTGTATGAATATAAATTTATTCAGGATTTGTATTCATATTAGAGTTAATAGTTTTCCCTTCCTCCTGACATGTAGAAAAAGAAATTGGCCAACTTACAAGAGCAGCCTCTCTTCTCAAATCTTCGATATTGAAATTCCATTCGCTACGTCCCTGAATGTACTCCCGCTGTAAAGTTATATTTGATATAATAAGAATTTTAGAAGGCATTAAGATCAGCTCCCAACTATCAATCAATATTCACCATGCTAACAGATCTTAGTTGAATCGAAGAGTAACTTACCTGCGATAATTGCACATCATCACCAAATACAGGGTTCCTTGCGACATTTGTTTCATTACCCTACAGATAAATTCAACTCAGAAAAGCAAAAAATATTAACCAATTATACTCCTAGCAAGTAGCACGAGAACGAAATGGGCAAGTGGTATTGAACCTTCAGGGTCTTGTAACTGTCACCAAGGGGAGGCATATTATTCAAAATTGTCTGAGCCAAAAGATCTTTTGAGCGTGCATTTTCGAAGAAACTATGTTTCAGTAGCGTTTCCGAGGTTGGGCGCTTTTTGGGATCCTTGACCAAGCATACCTCTACCAAGTCTTTGAACGACTGCAAAAACCATTCATGATTTGACCATTACAAGAACTTTTTAAACGTAAGTTGAACTATATGATCACAACCTTTGAAAACTTATCGTCTCTTTCATAGTCGAGACCAGGTGGTGCATTTTGAAGGGTCATGAGTAGTACCTGCATATCAAAGAGTTAGATCAAATAAAGCAACTTGATCAGTAACCTTAATTGATAATTTTGTATCTTGCCACTTCAATGATTAAAAACTTATAGTTTCCGTTATTCTCTTGGTCTCCAGATAACACGAACAAAGAAACATTGCAGAAATTTTTATCTATGTAGGGGAAGCTAAGCTTTACATATTGTAGCATGAGGATTGATGAAGAAGAAAAGGAACACATGTATTTCAGCTAAAAATATTGCCTTCATTGGTGTATATTTAGAGTATGGAGGGTGCCCTTGGGCAAGTTCCAGGGCCGTTATTCCAAATGACCACATGTCCGCTCTAATAAAAGACGAAAACCAGTAAATAAAATGAATACATCAGAAAAGCAACATCTTGAATTTATGAGAAGATGGGTTACTTGAAATCATATCCATTTAGTTGTTGCACCACTTCAGGGGCCATCCTATTAAACAAGTAAAAAATTCTAAGTCATTGTTTCTGTTTACCTGGACTTAAACTTAAATGACAAGGTAAAGCAGTTACCAGCATGGGGTGCCCACAAATGTATGCCGTGACATTTGCCTGTCCCCATTATCAAACATACTTGCTGAAACTCCAAAGTCACCTAATTTGACAGCCCCTTCCGAGTCTAACAAAATATTTCCAGCCTGCGGAAAGCAAGAGGAGAAAAAAGATATCAGGCAATGTAGACTCCAACTAAAAAACTAATAGGAAACCGAATCATTTAATGTTTCATATTTACATTGACAATGCCATCAGCCTCATATACCGCTACAAATTGCTGAAATTTGCAAGATTATATTTACCTTGACATCTCTATGAATATGTCCTATAGAATGAAGATAAGCCAGAGCTTTTAGAACTTCATACAGCAAGATGGCAATCACAGGTTGTTCAAAACCGTCCTGATAAGAAGACTTCATAATGTGCAAGCATGATCCACCAGACATGTAAGGCATCACGATCCAGAGGCTCGAGCCAGCTAAAAAGGAGCAGTATGACTTTACAACATTTGGGTGTTCTATCAAGCTCATTATTTGCACTTCTCTTCGTATCCGATCCTATAATAATAATCAAATGTCACCGTTGCACCAAACGAACAATACCAACATAACAAATGAACCTTGTGGCTATACTATATTCAACCAACATGTCCTGCAAAGCTCAACTCACCATATCATTATTGGGCCTCTCCAAATCCAATGCCTTAATAGCAACAATCTCATCAAATGGAATGCACAGAGCCCTATACACCGTTGCGCTTGCACCATCCCCAACTTCCTCGTACAACTTGTAATACTTCTGATTGACAGGATATTTCTTCTTGGAAATGGAGCCCAACTCTTCAACAGACCGTGGGATCACTACATCATCATAAACTGCTCCTCTGCCTTCAATATCCAAACAAACCATACACCAAAAAAACTTCAATTACTCTCGGAAACTATAATCAATTTTCTTAAGTGATTCTAACCCAATCCCAAACTACACAAACACAAAAACAAAAAAGTCAAAAATGATCAAAAAATCAGAACAAAACATGTCCATATTATCAATCAAATAAACCTAACAGTTCAACAAAACATCAAATCCTAACAACAAAAACAACAAGTCAAGAGAAGGCAGCACTTACTACAACACCATCTCATTTTCACTTTCCTCATATTCAGAATCTAATCATGAAAAAACAACAGAATACAATGATTCTAAATACCTTGTAAAGGACGACAAGTCAACAAAATTCAGAAAAAAATCCGAGTTTGGACTGGTTCGTGCGCTGACGCGACAATCAAAAGATGAGAATTTGAAAAAGTAAAACAAGTTTGAGAAGACGCTGAAGAAGAAGCTGTCCTTTGACGACTCTGTAAAAACAATGCCGCTGGAGAAGATCCTCGTCGTGTCCTTTTCTCACTTCAAATCTCGCTTTGCATCACAATTCAGCAAATCTGTGTTCCAGCTGACAACAATGTTTTGGTATGGATTCTGTAAAGGTCAAGATTCACTATGAGTAATGAACGGCTGAGATTCACTCTCAAAGATATGATTTGAAACCCACATTTCAATTTTCCCACATTACTTCCCTCTTTTAATATTTTCTTGATTTTATTTTCTAGGAAAATACAGAAAATAATAATGATCGAGGGCATTCAACTTTTGTTGATATAGAAATTATTTTATTTATGTTCGGAAATATTATGATCATTTCGACGTTCGATAAGCTCGTAACTCCTACCAATGCTCTTAAATCAATGTGTATCAAAATACTAGTAGATATTATTATTAAGATAAAATGGTAACTAGCGGTGAGTCACTGAAACAATTATTCATTAGGCAATGAAACTGCCTAGAGCCATGCAGGGTTGGCCAAGGGAGTGACAACAGCCTTAACTTCCAGATAGTTACTTAAACTGTAGACACCCTTTTCTCTGCCCATCCCGCTTTCCTTGTATCCACCGAAGGGGATAGCAGCATCAAATACATCAAAGCAATTGATGAAAACTGAGCCAACTCGTAAAGCTCGGGTCAGAGTGTTGGCTGTATCTAAGTTCTGTGTGAATACTCCAGCTGCGAGTCCGTAGTTGGTGGCATTTGCCCTTCGAATCACTTCATCAAGATTCCTGCAAGAGGTTAGAGTTGATAATTAGTCTTTAATAAACTAAGTTGACATTTACATTAATATTCGATTTACTTGTATTTCAGGATGCTCTGAACTGGACCAAAAATCTCTTCCTTGGCTATCAACATGTCATCCTGGTGGTTGGTCAGTTTACATGAGTCAAGGTGAAGCTATTACTTGCAATAGATAGTCAATAAAAATAGGCTACCTTAACATTTGAGAAGACAG
This sequence comes from Sedum album, assembly GCA_006409495.1. Taxonomy (NCBI): domain Eukaryota; kingdom Viridiplantae; phylum Streptophyta; class Magnoliopsida; order Saxifragales; family Crassulaceae; genus Sedum; species Sedum album. The sequence goes on from QZGG01000382.1 coordinate 27,699, forward strand.
TGGGCTTGATGTAATAACCCTGGGAACCAAATCGTCCTCCTCCAGTTTCGAGAGTAGCTCCACTTTCAATGCCAGAGTTTATGAACTTCAAGATCTTCTCGAATTGATCTTTATCAATCTGAAACAATAGGCAGCATACATCAAGGTAAAGCATCTGCGAGGTTTAATGAAGAAGCTGCATCCTTAGAGAAATCTACATTCTCCTCATTAAAAGTTTAACTGCCATGCATCTCAATAATTATGATAATAGAGACAGGGATTAGATCCAAACGAATATCTTACCTGAGGACCTTGTTCGATACCCTCCCTGAATGGGTCCCCAACGGCACGTTGAGCAGCACGTGCCTTGGCTTTCTCAAGAAACTCGTCATATACACGTTCATGTACAAATGTACGGGAACCAGCACAACAGCATTGGCCCTGCAGAAATTCTCACATTAAATCCTCCGAAGGCTACGGGCCTTAATTTGCTCTTCAGAAAGACTATAGGCCTTAATTTGCTCTTCCAATAGGGATGGTTGTTCATTTCATGTCGTTACATTAAAATACCTGGTTAAAGAAAGAGCAAAGTGTGCCATCTCGACAGCTTTGTCTACGTCAGCATCCTCACAGACAATGAAAGGTGATTTTCCTCCAAGTTCCAACGTAACTTTCTTTAGGTTACTTTTGGCTGCCAAATCAAGTATGATCCTCCCGGTAGCAGTAGATCCGGTGAATGCAATCTACAAACAGGAAAGACTAAGTATGTACCGGAAAATGACATCAACAATTTTGTTCTTTTGAACTATGTATTCCTAAACATGCAGCTTCTCCTTTGGAAATTGAAAGAACCAGAGATAAACGTGAATTGTGGCTGCACATATGATGCTAGTATAAACCCTCATAATTTCACAGGCAAAGTACCTTGTCAACATCCATATGACTGGCCAGGGCTGCTCCTGCTGTAGGACCAAAACCCGATATTATGTTTAGCACGCCTGGGGGGAGGCCAGCCTGAAACATAGAAATTATGATGTAGAATTAGTTTTACATACCAAAGAGTTGAGGTGCAAATATACAGGTGCAGGAATATTACACCCAACTTTAACGAAATATTTCAAGTTAAGAATATAATATCCATGTGACCCCATTAACATTGAAACATTTTGTGCCTCTGAAGATTTCAAAAGAACTGATTGAAACTCCCGAGTAAATGATAGTACCTCATGAAGCAGCTTAGATACTAAAAGAGCAGACAGTGGAGTCTGTTCAGCTGTCTTTAGGACAACAGTATTTCCACATGCTAATGCCGGACCAACCTTCCAGGCAAACATTAGAAGAGGAAAGTTCCAAGGGATGATCTGACCAGCAACACCAATTGGCTCATGCAATGTTTGAACATGATATGGTCCATCGGCTGGGACTGTAAGACCATGAATCTTGTCGGCCCAACCTAAAAGTCAAGTGAAGGCATGAGAAACCAAGTTAATGTATAATTGTATATCATGTAACACGTAATCAACAATAAGTTCATATTACCACGTGATGCGCAGATTACTTACCAGCATAATATCGAAAGAGGCGCGCAAACATTGGAACTTCAATATCGGCAACTTGTGCAAATGGTTTTCCACTGTCCCAGGTCTCAAGAAGTGCTATCTCATCATTATGCTTCTCAAGTAAGTCAGCAAATCGTAACAAGATTCGAGACCTTTCCTGTGAAAAAGAAACAGAATTTAATATGATCAACATAAAATTTGAGATCAATGGACTCTAAGAGAGGTGCTTACATATGCTGGCATCTTTGGCCAGGGCCCCTCATCAAATGCCTTACGAGCAGCACCAACAGCTTTGTTGACGTCTTCGCTGTCCCCTTCAGCCACATGTGCAATTACATCCCCAGTTCTAGGATCAATAGTGGGAAAGGTTTTCCCTGATCAAAATCAAAACAAAAAATTAACTTGGTTACATACCCAAAGACGAGACATCTCTTTTTACTTATAATAGCATAAAGATGACGCAAATACCATACCTGAAGCTGCATCTACAAAATTTCCATTGATCAAAAGTTTATTGTAATTTACTTCAACTGATGGAGCAATTGGATCATCAGCAGCTGTAACAGCAGCTGTTCCGTACCTACAAAGACCTCTGACCGGCTGAGCAGTCCTCCCTGTAACCATCCAACATTATCATCTCTTGACAAATTCTAGTCATGTGTCGGACAATAATTTTTAAAAATTTCTCACCAAACATTTACACATCATATTTACGGTGTAATGTACATCGGCACGAATCATAAATACAGCTTTGCAGATGCATCATCACATTTCAAGTTTTCAACTCCACCAAACCATAAAAATTCAAACTAAACAATAAATTCACAAAATCATCACATTTTAATAAGTCAAAGAGTTGACCATAACACATCAAGCTTATATGCATGTCGCTTATCGTCACAATGATGATATAAACTGGAAATGATTCGTTAAAGTAAACCGATGTTTGGAATCGGAAAAAGTACCGGTTGAGGCAGACGCGAGAGACCGGGCAAGTAGCGAAGAGAGTCTTCTAGCAGCCATGGGGAAGGAAGCAGATGATTCGCAGAAATTATCGTTTAATAGTTAATTACTGTTTTAATTTAAATTTAAATTTAAATTTAATCAAATTACTGACCGGTTCTTTTGGGATTGATGATGACGTGGTAAAATCTGAACTGTTAAATTGTGAGTTTAATTAGTTTTATCTACTCTAATCCACTTTTGTAGTGAGGCCCATTAGCTTGGGCCTCGGTAACTAACAGAAATACGGTACAAAGCCCAATAACAATAGGTTCGGAGTTTAATGATGAAGTGTTGGAGTTATGCTCTTTTGAAACCCAAAAAAGATCATTAGATCATCCAAACAGTGATCACGTACTGTACACGTGTCATTTTAAAAAAACAAACAAAAGACAATCATTGGATCACCCAATCCAATAATTCTTAACGAGATCCTAAGGTCTCACCCAACAATAAGAATCTCAAAAAAAACCACCTCTGAAGTGTTGAACCAAAGAACAAACATGTTATGAAGTAGATGTTTCGCCTACTGTTGTGAAACTTAACTTAAAAACAAGAGAAGTTTAAATGCATTATTAGAAACCTCTAAAATGAACGTTGAAATAATGATCTGATTGCAGCCCTCCAACAGCTATATTTTTAAAAATAATGTTTAACATCATCTGGAAATTTAAATGAGAGTATAGAGTAGTGATTTTGTCGGCAAGTTTCAAATCATACTTATACCTTAAATACTACAAATCAAGACAAAGATACCTCAACAAAGTAAATATGAAAATCAAGTGTTGCCATATACGCTAAGGATATGAAAAAGGAATGAAAATATACTTGTACTGAACACTCACAGATGTTTCAGCTCTTGGGTCCTTGTCAGCTTTATCTTTTGCTTTAAGCATATGTCTCTCTTCACTTGCTTGCCTTCCTTTAAGCTCGAATAGGTGCCTTGTAGCAGATAATGCATTGAGTTGAGTATCGTGCAAATCTTGCCTCACTTGCTTCCAACAAGTAGAAAGCCGATTCCCAAGAGCATTGTTTGGTGCAAAAAAGGGTGGTGTTTAGTAGCAGAAGCATAATTCTGCGCCGTTCCATGTGCTGTGTGTATCCAGAGTGACTCGAGGTCCAGCTTTGGCTGAATATATTCATTTCTTGCAACATAATCTCAGGGTTCTGATTTTGGCGACAAAACATCATCATGCCTTTCGGGTTGGTAGTTTCAGCTTGGAACAAGCGGCGTAGAAGCAAGTCACAAGACTATGGAGACCTGTGTAAGCTGACAAAGTGAATGAAGAGTTAAATATAATGTTTGTTTGCGTTTTGTTGTTTGATGGATTCCGCAAATTGTTGGATGCAGGGTCATACAAACCTATTGGGTATTGGCAGCTCCAGGAGCAACAGCCAGCTGTGAAACGGCGCCAAGGATCATCAGTATTCACTCTGAAAGAAATGGAGGAAGCCACTGAAAATTTCAATGAAAATAACTTGATAGGAAAAGGAGGATTTGGGAAGGTTTATAAGGGTACCTTGAAGTCAGGAGAGGTAATGTGATAATATGATTATACAATGTACAAGCATTCCGCAGCTGAACTGTTGCTCTTTTCATATTCACCGACGAAGAGATTTGTTTGTTTGGAAAACTGAAGGTAGCCGCTATCAAGAAAATGGAGCTGCCTTTATCAAAAGCCGCAGAAGGGGAGCATGAATTTCGAGTAGAGGTTGACATTTTGAGCAGACTCAGCCACCCAAATTTGGTCACCATGATAGGATACTGCGCAGATGGTAAACATCGTTTTCTGGTCTATGAGTATTTGCACAACGGAAACCTGCAGGATCATTTGAATGGTTAGAATTCTCAATTCATCTAAAATTTCCTAACTAAGTTCTTGGCAGTCTAGTAGTGTTAATCTCCATTTTAATGTAAGGGATTGGTGATAAAAAGATGGACTGGCCAACGAGGTTAAATGTCTCAATCGGTATGGCAAGAGGCCTTGCCTATCTTCATTCTAGCTCTGCAGTGGGGATACCTATTGTTCATAGAGATTTTAAGTCCACCAATATTCTGCTTGATTCAAATTTTGAAGCCAAGGTAATTTATAACTTCTAGAGATATTTTCCGACATAGAAATGGAAATGCAAACACTTGTTTTAACTGCATACCTTAGATCTCAGATTTTGGGCTAGCTAAATTGATGCCGGATGGAAAAGAATCCTATGCAACAGCAAGAGTGCACGGAACTTTTGGATACTTTGATCCTGAGTATACGTCCGTAAGTTTCTGATCACGACCCTGAAACATTTTTAAAGTGTGACCAACTTTGTTTTCATTATAGTGAAACCTGAATTCTTGTTCTCAACCAGACAGGAAAACTTACCTTGCAGAGTGACGTCTACGCTTTTGGTGTGGTTTTACTAGAACTTTTGACAGGGCGTCGAGCTATCGACTTAACCCAAGGAGCAGCTGAACAAAACCTTGTCCTACAGGTAAGCTGACTCCTAGTTTCCTACAAAATTTTGCAGACTTGATTCAGTGATTCTAAAAAATGCACAACTTACTGAATACTTGAATTCCCAGGTTAAAAATTTATTGAATGACAGAAGGAAGCTACGCAAGATTATTGACCCGGAGCTGACCAGGAGTTCATACACCATGGAATCAGTTTTTATGTATGCTAACTTAGCATCACGCTGTGTCCGCGTAGAGGGTTATCAAAGACCATGTATGGAGGAATGCGTTAAAGAACTTCAAGTCATATTACATACCAATTCAAGGGGTATAAGCATGGCCTTGCACGCATTCAGAATGGTTTGAAATTCTAGAAGACATCACGCGTCCATATCAGCATAGCGAGCATCCTACCATTCACCTAAACAGAACAAAACGCCTCTTTTCAGTATATATTAACCAGGCAAAACAAAGACTAGTAGAAGACAAGGATACCCTTGACGCAGCCAGCATCTTCACCTACATTCAACACTTTTCAGGAGTAGTCAGATGAGACCTCAGTATCTCTGGAATTGACGAGAAAACCTGAAAGCACGTGAAAGTACAATAATTTTCATAACAACTGTTTTCAAGAGTCCTGTGATGCCTCTGTTTAGATACTACATTTCATGCCAACTCCAGTTTGGTATTTGCAATCATCCTATGAAACAAAAAATAAAACAAGCCACTAAAATGGCAACGCAATATACCATATCGATAACAAAGACCTAATAGACTCTAAAGTCTAAGCACAACGATACGCAACGGTGCTTGACCAGGAGGCAGGAATGGTTATGGAAATATTTAAGGGAAAAAATGAAGCTGTTTACGGATAGGTTTTTGACGAATGGCTAAGTGTATATGTAAAAATTACAATGTATGGCAAATGGACATGCAGTGCCACCATATCAAGAATGAAAACACTGAAAGCCCTTCCAATGTTGGATGTCCTGTCCTGTCAGAGTATATATAGACTAATACTGCAATGATCCTTGGGACATGTTCCATTTCCAGATCATGTGTGACGTATGAAAATCTTGATACACCCGAGGACAAGAATAATGTAGCACAAGTTTTTCCTCCGTTCAATAATCTGGATGAAATGGAAATTTTCAGCGTGTTTAGTGTGTATGGCTCAACGGTTCTAACTATGCGCGGTCAATTTAGGTTAACAATGTTGACTTCTGCTCCCATCTCTTCATTACATCTAACATAATTTCATTCCAAGTGTCTATCGGACCTGGTAGGCACCAATGTACACAGTCATTCTGAACTCGCTCTTTAGGTCCATCAGCAAAGGGGAAAGGGTACATGTATGGTCCAGGATGACCATCTGGCCGCAACAATGCCATCTCAGTCACGTCCAATGCCTGCAGCCTCACTCCACTAGTCTGCCTTATTATCTCCTGCGCAGCCTCCACTTCTTCAACCTCAACCCTTCTCATCTCAGCATCCATTCCATCCAATGTCTTCTCACCAGTCTTATAAGGCTGAGTCTTGGAGCAAGCCCCAGGCTTGTCCCATTCACCTTTGAAATGAGAAGGTGAAAAGGTGGTAAGAAACATATCAATTCCGTGTCTCATATCACCTCCTCTTCGTTCCACCACACCCTTTAATGCTGTCCTAACTGCTTTCCTATACACATCATAAAACCCAATTTCAGTGTGATTCAAACCAGGGCAGTAATGACACCCCAGCACTGTATCACCCTCGTAGTATACAGCAGGATGCAAGAACCAATGCCCAATCGAAAAAACAATGACGTCAATTTCCCACAAATCCTTGGCCCATCTTTCATTCACAGAATCCAAATACAACTCATTATGATCAATCCCAGTGCTTGATTTCTCCACACCCTTAACCAAAAAAGGTGACCAGTAAACCGAAACAGTCACATTGTGCGACACCAAGTACCATCTCCTAAACTTATTCTCTACACTGTCAGTGTACACAAGCTGAGGCAATGATGCAGTAGCTACCATACACATAAGCGACTCTAACTGATTCCGAGCCAATGAATCTCCAACAAAAGCCAAATGCTTGTTCCTCATTAAATTCAGAAACAAGTTGGGATCAAACCTTGGAAGAACACATTGATTAGGCTTCCATCTCCAGTACAAGTACCCAACATCTGTCCTTCCATGAGTTTGGCAGTTTTGACCATCCTTAATGGTTGCACAGCTTGACCCATTGTACAGTGGACCCAATCTGGTCTGGACCCATTTCCCAACTGTATAATTACATGCCCTAATTTCACCAACCCTCTTCAAATCAAAATCTGGCATTCAATTTCAATCAATCATCAGCAAAAAGAACAATCAGTACAAAGATGACATTTTGTCACCAACCTTGACCAAATTCATCATAAAGATTGAAACTTTACCTTGTTTGATAATCTGGGGTAGCTGAATTGCAGGGGAATGAGTGTCAGGAAGGTGAGAAAAGTACATGCGGAAGATTGCAATAGGAAAAATAGCGTAGAGGGTTAATGGAAGGATTCTTCTGGTGATGATGTGAAGTGGTGAAGCTTGGTGGTGTTGCTCTCTCATCTTCTTTGTTGAAAACAACATATCTCAGTCAGCTATTACCTTCTTCTAACTTCTTCCAAGTTGTGTGTCACTGAATCTTAAGTTTGGGTAGTTGAATGGTCTCCAAAGGTTTCAGTTTTAGCCCCAAAAGGCAAAAGATGAGTTTATGAGAATTTGGATGAAATCCCAATTTTTGTGAAAATAAAGATTTGACTTTGCTGTAAATGTTAAGAAATGCAATGCTGCTGACACAAATTAAGGAATCTAATTATTGATTTAACAGACTTTTGCAGAGATTTCAGCTACTGATTTGGTAATTCGGATGTTAAATTCTTTACAATCAGATGCAAAATTACTACTACTTTCAATCACATCTCAACAGCCTCTGAGAAAATTTAGGCAGCATAGTTTCTTATTGAACAAAAGAAGGTAAAGTCAACAAAGAGAAATAAATACTAAATTAGATTATAAATGTGATGAGTAATGATATACACAATTTTTTACATAATTTTTTCTTGTTCGTGATATTTTGAAATCCATATGCACTCTTTTGTAGAAGTAATAATGAAGGGCATGTGTGATGTGTGGCCTTAATGAATGGAAATGGAATGGACGCCAACTTAATCACAGCGTATCTTTGAACATCATAAATCAACAATCTGACACGCTCTTGCAAATTTAGTCAAGAACGCTGACCCGCACTGTGACTGCACGTGCCCTTTTGTGTGTCAAAATGACAAAATGGTTTTGAGTTGACTGGTGGGTTGACTTTAACTTGGGCCAATTCTCGTCACCTGACCATACATGACTTTTCTTTTAAAAGCCCAACTTCATCCTCAAACAGTCACAGCTGCTCTGCTCTTTCGAATACACCAGTTGATTTTTCATTTATACTATGGACCCCAAACTATTATTAATTTGCATTTGACGTCTTAAAGTAGTAACAAGTTAGACATTGGTGAAATGAATGAGTTTTTAATAAAACTATTTAGGTAGTTGCATGAAATTGAAAGAAACCAAAGCAGGACGATAGCTAGTAGTAACATCGAACATGTGATGTTTTGGTGGGTCATTCATTCCCTTTCCCAACATAGAATATTCAACTCTCTAGGCATGATGCACAATCAGTGCTGCACAGCATCCTCCCTCATGTGCTGTTTCCTTCCATCGCTGGCTCCACTTCACTACATCATTCATATCCATGCCCCTATTCTTGCACTCTTCTGTTTCATCGATTTATATTCAAACTTCTTATTAATATTGTCTCAAATTTCAGACGTTAGGGATTTAGATCAGGTGTATTTTAATAAACTTCTGTCTGTATTACTAAGGATAACAATAATTGATATCAAAACGATATTTATTTATACTCGCAACATTTAATTGCAATATACGAAATCAGAATCATAAAAGACGGGCACACCAGCTCTGAAGCTGGGCCTCAGTTACTGCTGCAAACATGGTTCGTGATCATCATGTCAGTCAGCAAATTCAATAAAAGGAAGGTCACGCACAAATGGTGGGGAAGGTAAATAAGAGGTCCCATAGATGATGTATAATGCATACGAAACACACTAAACGACGACGTTGCTAAACAAAAAACACGCCAACTACGCCGTTTAATTCAACAGAGAGCAATCGCTTTCTCCACACATTTACTCAAATAGAAAAAACATCTGAAGCTGAAGCTCCTCCACACTCACTCCAATGGCCGCTCGCCGTTTCAATATCTCGCTTCTCACATTCTCACTCTTCTTCCTGTCAGCCGCCGCGACTGTCGAAGATGACGTCATGTGCTTAAAAGGCATCAAAAACTCACTCACAGATCCTGAAAACCACCTCTCAAAATGGAAGCTTGACAACGGCTCCTCCGCTCCATTCATCTGCGACTTATACGGCGTCTCTTGCTGGAACGAGAAAGAGAATCGGTTAATCAGTCTCAGTCTTCCATCCATGTCTCTCTCCGGCGAGCTTCCGGAGTCTTTAAAGTACTGTCAGAGTTTACAGACTCTGGATCTTTCAGGAAACTCGCTCTCCGGTTCGATTCCGATTCAGATTTGTTCTTGGCTGCCGTATTTGGTAACTCTAGATCTCTCCAACAACCGCCTCTCCGGCACTATTCCTCGCCAGATCGGCGACTGTAAGTTTTTAAACACTCTTTTGCTCAGTAATAATTACCTCTCCGGTTCGGTTCCGGTGGAGCTTGGTTTGTTGGATAGGTTGAAGAAATTGTCACTTGCGGAAAATCAGCTTTCTGGTTCTATTCCTGCTCAGATTGCTGCTAATGCTAATTTTAGTGTAACTGACTTTGATGGGAATAATGGATTGTGTGGGACGCCAGTAGGGTTGAAATGTGGTGGGATTAGTGGAAAGGGACTTGGTATAGTTATTACTGCTGGATTGATTGGTGCTGCTGTGTCATTGATTTTAGGCTTTGTGTTTGGTGGTGGTGCTTTGTTAGGACTGCACGGGTTAAGAAAGGATGCAATGGTGTGAATGGCAATGGGAATGGGAAGGAGGGTGATAGTTGGCTGGAGAGGTTGAGGGCGTATAAACTTATTCAGGTGTCGATGTTTCATAAGCCTGCTGTGAAGATTAAGTTAGCGGATTTGCTGGTTTCAACTAATAACTTTGGTACGCAGAGTGTGTTGATTTCAAATCGGACTGGTGTGTTGTATAAAGCAGGGTTGGGAGATGGATCGGTGCTCGGGGTGAAGCGGCTTGCGGTGTGTAAACTCAGTGAGAAACAGTTTCAGTCTGAGATGTATAGGTTGGGGCAGCTCCAGCATCCGAATTTGGTGCCGTTGTTGGGCTTTTGTGTTGCTGAGGATGAGAAGCTTTGGTTTACAAGCATATGGTAAATGGAACATTATACTCTCATTTACATCCAGTCGGTAGTGCTAAAGGTGGCAGTGACGTTAAGTGGAAGTGTTCGTTGGATTGGGTTACTAGGGTTAAGATCGGTTTGGGAGCTTCTAGAGGGCTTGCTTGGATCCATCATGTATGTGACCCTCCTTATATACATCAAAACATTAAGCTCCAATGTGATTCTCCTGGATGATAACTTTGATGCCCGCATAACAGATTATGGGTTGGTGAAGCTCATTAATTCAGGCGAATCTACAAACAGTTCCTTTGTGAATGGAAAATTTGGAGAACTTGGTTATGTGGCTCCCGAATACTCGAGTACCATGATTGCGTCACTCAAAGGGGATGTCTACAGCTTTGGCGTAGTCTTGTTGGAACTCTTGACATCCCAAAATCCGATAGACATCACCAATGCAGACGAAGGGTTTAAAGGGAATTTGGTAGACTGGATCAATAAGCTATCAGCAGAGGGCCGGGTTCAGGATGCGATAGATAGCTATATAGCTGGTAAAGGCAATGACGACAAGATTATGCAGTTCATGAAGATAGCTTGTTCTTGTGTTGCACATAGACCAAAAGATAGGCCTTCCATGCACACCATATATACACTGTTAACAGCCGTAGCTCAAGATCTCGACTTCTACGAAGATTACCGTGATTTCCCATCAATTTTACACGAAGCAGATACTACTGTTGTGTCTGAAGTATAGCCAAGATCCAAGAAATCATGCGGCTCCAAGACAGTGTTACTCGCTTCAGGTTTTGGTGCAAACATCAGTCTCCCAGTCCTAGCTATTGTCTCAAACGAATATCCCAGCAGCTTGTAACATAGTTCATGTGATTCCTTGTCTTATGTTATCCCCAAGCGTTTCTACCTCAATATTTGCAAGATTTAGGGGCCTCGATGTGGTATAACAAAATTCGAGCTACCTTTACCTCGAATATAATACTTTAGGGGTCGATTCATAATTTAGTTTAACGACTACTAGCCACGACCACGCGGCCGACTGAGTCCAAAACAAATAGGAGTACTATACTGGATGGATCCAAATCCGATGCAGCCACTTTTGGTGCAGCCATATGCTGCAAAGTCTCAAAACGACATAGTTTTGGATGTTTTTTAAGCAAAATTGTGTAGTTTAATCTAAAACACTATATTTACAAACTGACCCCGTCGTCAAAACGATATCGTTTAAAGGATAAAACTACGTCGTTTTGTCTCGCAGTTTTTAGCTTAGCATTACTGGAACTCATAGTACTGCGACTAGTAGTCATTTTCTGAATCATTTTTGTCAAGTCAAACTTTGACTCTCGTCTTCAAAAGCATGTATCCACGCACCTCACTCACTCCGCTGGGAATAATGGCCACTTCCGACGGAGATCAAAACGAGTTGTACGACGAAGTTCCTTCCTTCCGATTCCGATACGACGTGTTCCTCAGCTTTCGAGGTGAAACGCGCTCAACTTTCACGACTCCACTCTTCGACGCCCTATGGAAGGTCGGCGTGAGGGTATTCATCGATAACGAAGAGCTGAAAGGAGGCGATGAGGTATCTTCGAACCTCATAGAAGCGATCCATGATTCGGCTTTCGCAATCGCGGTGATTTCGCCTGGATATGCCGAATCACGGTGGTGCTTGGAAGAGTTGGCGACGATTGTGGAACTGAGGAAGTTGGTGATGCCGGTGTTTTACGATGTCGATCCATCGGATGTGAGGCGGCAGAGAGGTAAGTTTGCTGATGATTTTCAAAGGCATGAAAAATTGGAGGATGGTGAGAAGGTTAGAAGGTGGAAAACAGCAATGGAGAAGGTCGGTTCAACCTCCGGCTGGGATACCAAAATCTGGTAAATAAGTTCTTCTGCAATTTTAGTCAAACTTGTATTTAATCTAGGATTTATATACTCCGTATTTATGTTGACATGGGCACAATGTGTCACTTGTATGCTTCTTCTGATTTGCTTTCGGACATTATAACAGGGAAGAGTCAAAGTTGATTGAGACAATAGTCAAACAGGTTTTGGGGAAAGTGAATAATATTCCATTGGGGGTAGCTAAGTATCCCACAGGGCTTGGTTCTCGCACTAAAGAATTGCTGGAAATGTTGGACGTAAATGCCAATGGAGTCAAAATCGTGCATCTGTATGGTATGGGGGGAGTTGGGAAGACAACTCTTGCTAAGGCAGTTTACAACAAGCTTATTGTTCACTTCAGGCGCCGAAGTTTTATTTCCAATGTACGCGAGACTTGGGGACAGCCTGGTGGTGGGGAGAATCTACTTAACAAACTTAATGATGAGTTAGGAAGATTACCGAAAGATAAAATATGGGAAACTCATTCTGATGTTAAAGTTCTGATTGTTTTGGACGATGTTGATGATGTAGAACAGATACATGCCTTGGTCATAAAGAAAAATGCATTGCTCTCAGGAAGTCGAATCATTATCACATCTAGAGAAAAATTGACTCCGTCAGGGGGCATTGCAAATGAATTTTTTGAGGTAACTGAGTTAAAGGGCCACAAGTCCTTGCAGCTTTTTAGTTATCATGCATTTGGGAGGAAGGGACCCCCCAAAGCTTATATGAAGCTCTCCATAGAAATTGTAGGTCTTGCTGGAGGATTACCCTTGGCTCTAGAGGTATTTGGATCCTTTTTGCTGGATAAAAGGAGAATGGAGGAGTGGAATGATGCACTGGGGAAACTGAGAAAAACTTGCCCAGGCCGTTTACATGATATTTTAAAGATTAGTTATGAAGCACTTGATGAGGAGGGGAAATGCATATTTCTGGATATGGCATGTTTTTTTGTGAAAATGTCAATGAAAAGAGAAGATATGATTGATATACTCCGAGGGTGTGGATTTGAGGCTGAGATTGCCCTTAGAGTTTTGGTATCAAAATCATTAATTAAGATCATTAACGGAGACACACTATGGATGCATGACTCACTTAGGGAAATGGGAAGAGGGATTGTTCTGTCTGACAAAAGTGAGTATCCAGGTATGCGAAGTAGACTCTGGGATCAGAAGGAGGTGATAACTGTTCTCAGGAACAACAAGGTATGTCAGTCTAACTCCATGTGTCAAACTCATAGGATACGACTTTGAATACTGTTATGAAAAATGTTTATTACCATATGAATACACTTATTACCTGGTTTCATAACTACACTGACGTTTGATTCTTTACATCATTTGACTTCTGTTTGATTATGAATTCTTTGTACTATGTACTTTTAGGGAACCGAAAGCATTCTTGGTATTGTAGTTGACCTAACAAAGGACGCTCACAATGTAGACACTGGTGCTCAATCGCAAGACTCAACTACGGAAAGAGTGCTGACAGCAAATGGTTGTGAAGAGATCGAGAATGCGTTGGACACAAGTGCATTCAAACATATGTCGAACCTGAGGCTTCTAAAATGCGATAATGTGATGCTTCAAGGAGATTTCCGTTATATGCCTACCGATATCAAGTGGCTATGGTGGAAAGGATGCCCTCTTCAATGCCTCCCAGCTGAACTCTGCTGTAGTGTTCTCGACTTATCAAAGAGCAAAATCACACATTTGTGGAATGGACGCAACAGCAAGGTAATGCTTGGAAGCATTAATTTTGATGTGGATTAATGATAATAACACTTCTAAAAGTCAATAAGGCATCTAAACTTGAATAACCACTTTGGAGCACAATAAAGAAGTTTAACCTGTTACGAAGTAGGGACAACTTATGTTGCAATTTTGAGTTTTTTTCTACCATCTGAGACATTTGCTTGCATACTGATAACTGAATAAAGTCTCCTAATATGATTTCAAATGATCAAATGGGCAATCCTCATTGCAGCATGTCTTAGATATTGATATCTATGTTTTCAGCAAATAGTGTGGCTTTTGGTAATTTTGCTTAGAGTTGACTTGATAGTTGATATTTGATACATCACCAGATGTAGAATTTGATGGTCATTGGTCAACATACTTGAATTTGACTGATAGTTACATTTTTCTCATACAGATGGCTCAGAAGTTGATGTTTGTTAACCTGAGTGAATGCCATGGTTTAGAAAGTATTCCTGATCTCTCTGGATATAAAGCATTGGAAAAGCTGAATCTTCGAAACTGCAGAGGATTGCTAGAGTTGCACCAATCAGTTGGTGAATTGAATTCGTTAGTTCAGTTGAATCTTGAAGGTTGCTCAAACTTAAAGAAGCTTCCAACTGATTCTTCCGGTTTGAAACAGCTTAAGAAACTCATCCTAATTGGTTGCTCAAGATTGAAGGAGTTACCAAAAAATATTGGGTTCATGACACAGTTAGAAGAGCTTAATGTTGACAAGACTGCTCTAGAAAAGCTACCCGACTCAATATTCCGTCTTGAAAAACTAAGAATACTTACACTAACTGATTGCCAGCAATTAGAGACACTACCTAAAGGCATCCATTGTTGACTTCGCTGGAAACGCTTGACCTTAGTGGTGCAGCGGTGAAGAAGCTGCCAGATTCATTGGGACGTTTGGCCAACCTTAAAAACTTAGTTTGGCTTTCTGCAGATCACTTACTGAAATTCCTGCCTCCATTGGCAACCTTATAGCACTGGAAAGTCTATATTTTGGAGGACAAATGTTCACAAAATTACCCAGTACCATCGGATCACTATCCCATTTAAAAGTGCTGTCCATCGTTAATTGCAAACAGATAAACACTCTACCAAATTCAATCGGAGGCTTGGCATCTCTCGAGTTCTTAAACCTTGAAGGAACATCACTCAACGAGCTACCAAAACATATAAGCTCTTTGTCTAAGCTTGAGCGATTGAACTTGGTTGGCAGTGACTCCCTTGAAAGATTACCTGCAGCATTTGGAAACATGTTGTACTTGACCCGTCTCTCAATAACCAGGGCTAAACTAACAGAATTGCCTGAGTGTATTGGATTGCTGGAAATGTTGCACACGCTGATAATGGAGGACTGTCAACACCTTAGGAGGTTGCCAGCTTCCATGGAAAACTTAAGTCACTCTGCTATCTCACAATGACAAATACTGCTCTTCCAGAATTACTTGAAGAAATCGGCATGTTATCAAGCCTAAGAGTGTGCAGGATGTCGAAGTTTTCCTATTCTGTAGAAACTAAAACTTTGATGGTCAACCCTGAGCTTACTCCTGCAAATAAGCATGAGACTCATAAGCCTGTTACTGTTCCCAAATCCTTCTCGAGACTATCCTCACTTGAGGAACTGAATCTTCGCGGTTGGGAAATTACTGGAAAAATTCCTGATGAACTAGAGCAGCTCAAAACGATTGAAACGCTAAAGTTTGACCACAATAACATTACTCACCTTCCAGCTAACCTAAAAGGACTCGGTAATCTCAAGTATTTATTTCTATCTCATTGTAAGAAACTGACCCGTCTCCCGCCTCTTCCTTCTGGATTGATTAAGTTGGATGTTTCAAGCTGTACTCAATTGGAAAGCTTTTCTGATCTGTCAGAAATGGAGTTCTTAGAAGACCTGAATCTTGCATTTTGTGTCAAGGTGCGTGACATACCAGGTCTTCAGTTTTTGAAGTCTTTGCAGAGGCTGTTTATGGGAGGCTGTGAATTATGCTTCCAAGCAGTGAAAAGTAGAATAACCAAGGTCTGCTTCTTTTCAACTACATTTACCCATCAGCTTAGCAGCTCATTAGTCTCTACGTGGTCAACATATGCAATTTAACTGTTTTTCTTTGAAACTGCAGGCCACACTGAGACAATTACGTAACTTTTGTGTCCCAGCAAGTGAAATACCTAGGTGGTTTGTCAAAGAGGTCCCTCATTTTTCCAGGATCAAACATCGAGATATAAAAGCTGCGTTGATAGGCGTTGTCATTTCTCTGGATCAGCAACAGCAAGACAATTACAGGGACAAACTACCGGCCATAGTAGATATCAAAGCAAAGATTTTTAGGCTGAATGATTCATACCCGGTGTATACCACAGTGCTCAAATTGATGGGAGTTCCTGGTTCCAACGGAGATCAATTGTATTTGAGCCGATACACAACAAATACTCCTTTAGTTTTGATGCTCAAAGAAGGTGATAGGGTGGAAATAGGTGTGCGAGATAACCCTTACTTCAATGGGCTTACTCTGAAAAAGTATGGGATTCATTTAATTTATGAGAAAGATGATGACATTGGTGATAAGGTGGATGAAGAATGGTTGGATGAATCAGAGCAGTCAATCTCACAGAAATTAGCTGACTTCTTTAACTCACTATAAAAGAGGGCTATGCCCTTTACAAAATTATCATGGAAACAGCGAGATGGTAGATTAAGTTCTTGCTATTGCAGTTGGATAGCATGCAAAGAAGTATGGATAATGAGCATGTCACATTAGGAACAATCATCTGACACTGTCATTGCGGAACTAAGTACAATTTCTTTCGAGTTAGCTGTTGCCTGTCAGTGCTTGTTCAGCACATTGCCTGAAAATATCAAAGGGATGGGAGAAATTCAATTCATATTTAGACGCATTCGTCTGCAGATCCTCTTGAGCAGATGCCAATGCTAACATTTGCCACTCTAGGAGCATGACATATGAATTAACTTGTTTGACGAAGTGGAGTTGGCTTAGTGGTTAGGCATCCACTACCTGAATCAATAGGTCTCGGGTTCGAGTCATGGGGTAGGAGTGAATTCCGATAATCTCTTTTCAAAAAAAAAATTAACTTGTTTGACATCCCAAATAACTGTTCGGACTCATAGACAGGATCCTCCTGGCTTGAACCGGAGTATCAATTCGGTTTATCGGCAAGCGGTTCACTTGAAGATTCATAATCAGTTGTTTTCTTGCTTATGATTTACGTCACCTGACCTGACCCATGAAATAAAACACACCTGTCACAGTCACAATCTCAGCAACCAATGAAAAATGTCCACATCATCACTCGATTCATATCATTAACTGCTGAGTCGGTCGCCCTAGCATCTCTTCCACACGCGTGAAACTCGCCACTACCGAGTCAAACTCAACTCGCCGTCATTCTTGTGCGCTCTCCGCTGAACCAGCACACACATCACAACAAATCCAAATCGAAAAAATCAATAAAATATTCAAAAGAAAAAGAATATTCAGAAATATCAGATCGACGATATTCTCAGTGAATTCCGGCGTTGGCGATCGAATCGAATTTCGACTGAGAGAGCGCTCTAATGGTGAAGAAGGACTACTACACCGTGCTGGGTGTGTCCCGGACCGCCACGGCGGAGGAGATGCGGAAGGCGTACAAGAAGTTGGCGATGAAGTGGCATCCTGATCGGAATCCCAGCGCCAACAAAAGCGAAGCGGAGACGAGGTTCAAGGAGATATTGGAAGCGTATGATGTATTGAATGATCCGTCCAAGCGACGGATCTATGATGAGTACGGCGATGATGGACTGGAGTCATGCCAGTTTGATGAGCCGAAGAAGCCGGCGGCGGAGGCGAAATTTGATCGGGAGGATCATGTTACTGGTGATTCTGGCGGCGGTGGAAGGAGGAAAGGATTTGATCGGTGCTTTCGGAAAGGAGAGACTGTTGAGATGAAGTTGGCTTGTAGCTTGGAGGATCTGTACACTGGACGCATGCGGAAGGTGAAGATTTCCAGGATCGTGATCGATGAGTTTGGGTACATTTCTTCATTATCATATCTTTGTTTTTAAACACCAGAATTGTTCATAGTTTCTGAATCTGATGTTTGTGTTGTGCATTAGATAAAAACTGACAATCTGAATGCAGGATTAGGACTTTTACATGGCTGAATTAATTTAGTTCTATACAGATATTTGAATGGTATTATTACTTGAGTGAGAAATGTGTTTATTTTTGCAGAAGATCGGACCTGGTGAATGAGAAGGAGAAGATTGAAATCAAACCGGGGTGGAAAAAGGGCACAAAGATTACTTTTCCAGGAAAGGGAGACCAGACGGTCGGAATGGCTCCTGGGGATCTCGTTTACGTTGTGGATGAGAAGCCGCACCATATTTTCAAGAGGCAGAAGGATGACTTAGTGGTTCACCAGAGATTAACATTACTCGAGGCACTGACTGGGAAGACTCTGAAGCTGGTGACGTTAGATGGAAGGAAACTGAGCATTGATCTGACCGAGGTAGTAGAACCCGGGCATGAAATTGTGATTCCTGATGAAGGTATGCCTATTGCTAGTGAGCCGGGGAAGAAAGGAGTTCTTCGGATTAAATTCGATGTCAAATTTCCGACAAGTCTCACTCTGCAACAGAAAAATATAATAAAAAGTGCTCTGGCTGGGTGCTAAATGGTAAATGCTGATGAATGATTTTGCCCACTCATTCAGACTCCAAGCAAGTGCTGAATTCCAAGGTTGCTCGATGTAAATATATAATGTCTCACCTTTTGTTCGTTAAGAGATGCTGTTCAGAGCTGGAAGAAGCTAAGTTTAGTAAGTCGCTAAGAGTTTCACTAATTATTAGGGGATTGAGTAACCGAGTATAAATATCTATTATGAGGATGATAAAACATCTTCTTGCTCTAAGTGAGCATCATAGGATGTCTTACAGGACTAGCTGAGTTTTGGATCAATTTGTACAAGTTCAGGTTTAATATAAATTATTTTGCATGTGTAAGTCTCTTTGTTGCCCTTATCAGTTGAGGTGAAATTTCTACTTCTGTATATTACATCGCTTGTGAAAATTGGTTCTTTAACAATAGGAGGCTCTTTAACAATCAATGTAAAGTGGTTCATAAAAACAGCAGTGTAAAGCGTTTCCTTAAAGATAATAGAAACAGGTATTATATTGTGCTAACAGTGGCTCTAGCATCATTTTTGTTAACAGGTATCACAATGATGTGTTGCTTGTGCAACTTATAGAGCAGGGCATCACGGTTTTCGCAATTGCCAATATTCTGCCATTCATTCATCACATGAAGATATGCCCTTCTTGCTCTAATTGCAAATAAGATGTTGCGCTTTGGATGCTACCTCGCCTCACCATGTGAGCTAAGATCAGGTGGAGTCTGCCTTTAGCTTCAGCAATTTATATTAATTTGTACTCTATTGTACCAAAATGATCTAGCAGCATCTGATCTGATGATATTGTTTTCTTTCATCGCAGGACTACCACTTTGTTACTATTGGCTATGCCTTATATTTATTTTTCAAAAGAATCATCGGCGAACTAAGGCTGATATTTGCTAAGCAAAACAATCCATTGCTTTTTAAGTTGGTTCCTGACTTCCTGTAACATGATCACTCAATAACAGGCAATGACTTGCAATGTGAACTTGTATATGCTTTATGAGATTTTGAAGTTAAAGGTCAGGCCTGAAAGCCTTTTTTGTTTTGCAGAGGGTGAGTTGGCTGGTGGAAAGGTTCAGTTGGAAGTGGAACTCTAGTATGTGTAAGACCTTTTCACTTTTTTGCAATACCCACCAGCCACATACATTATATCTGTTTATGGTGCAAGTCTTTATCATCTTTGACAAATAAATTCAATAGAATGAAAGTCAAAACTAGATAACAAATACTTCCTGATGCAGCATTTATTCATGAAAGCTAACAGTGACTTAATCAGTTGCATAAACAGCTGAATGTTAGATGATATATGATATAGAAAATAAATAAGGAGACTTAATATAAGTTCAACAATCTGGATTCAGTGGGTACTAAATCCTTCATGTGCAAAACAAAGTCTTTTAACCTGATTAATAGAAGTTCTGATATCTGACAGAGATTGTGTAGGTTCTAAAAATGTGACTTGATGCGAAGAACTGATCATATTTCAAACTGCCAGAAGGGATCATCAGAAGCTGGAATGATACCGAAATCATAAGTGCTAATTGGAGGACCATCAACTTGAGAGGAGTAGAAGCAGTTCTGCTCATCAAGATCAAACAAGTCTGGCAGGTCGTAGGGTGGCTCTTGGTTGACACTGTTCTCTTGTTCAACTTGCGTGAAGTTTGTGCTTCTCTTCTCATCAGGTTCAGCCAGAGGAAGAGAAATGTCCATAGAAGCCGATGGCTTGGACATGGGTTTTACCACTGGGCTGTTCGAGTCAAAAACACTGTTTGCTGGTGAGATCACCTGCTGCTGCACTTGAACTTGCTGCACAGTTATTCCTCCATTGCGAGCAGTGTTGATTTCTTTATTGGCTTGATGCAACTCTGGTTGTGTCTGCTCCATGAGCTGAGGTTCTTCTTGTGCTTGCTTAGCCTGAGACTGAGTCTGCTTCATCCGAGCATCCAAAAGACCAGCCTGCATCAACTTTCCATAGTTTATCAAGCTATCCTTCATCCGAGACATCTCTTCCTTGATACACTTCATCTGTTTCAAGGTAAAAAAACACATGAGTTTTAATTCAGTTCTATAAAAAGGTGGTGACTGATGTCGTCATATTGCTTGCATTCAGATATGAATCGAAACATTGACGGTTTTCCAGCAGAGGGTAAAATTACCTGAGCTTTCAGCCTCATATTCTCATTGATAGCCTTGTCATAAAGAGTTTTGATCATACCATACTGTCCAGCCACCTTATCATAGTCATTCTCAATTTGCTTGTTCTTTTGCCTAGCACGCCTGTTCTGAAACCAAATGGCGACTTGCCTTGGCTTCAATCCAAGCTCCCTAGCCAACTCAGTCTTCCTCCGCGGTTCAAGCTTGCTGTCATTCTTGAAACACTTTTCAAGACAGTGCAATTGGTGAACAGACAGACGCTTTCTGCATCCATGGTGTGGCTTTTCGCCAGCAGAAGCAGTTGAATCATCAGACTCACACTCAGCCTGGTCTATCCCTAATCCAAGTTGCTCCACCGTCGGAAAGTTAGGCTTTGGTGTTGTACTTGCACACACTTTGTTGAAGTCCAACATGTTCTGAGTATCTGAGACACAAGCAAAGCAACATAAAACTTTGACAAAAAAGTCAGACACAAAGGTGACGAAATGAGAAGCACTTACCATGCAGAGAAGGAGACATACGCGGAGCAAATAAAGAGTTCATCAGCACATGATCAAAATCAGCAGCCGAGTTAGCATTACCAAAACCAGCCCTCATCCCACCATTGGGATCACTGATCATCTCGATACCATCCATGAAGCAGAATCTTAAAAGCCACCTTTTTTTTTTGAATTTTGTGTCTGGAGGGAATTAGTTGTATTTTAGCAACTGGGGTTCAAAATGTAGCTAAACACGACCCATATGGCAAGGGAGCCACGGGTGGGTAGCTCAAAATAGACCATGCGCGATGATTACATACGGGGCATTTTAGTCATTTTGTGCTGCATGTTTGTAGTAAACAACTATTGTTAAGTACTAAGGCAATAGAATTAGTGAAGCCGAGAGCTTGTCATTGATTGATCAAAAACTTTATACCGAAAATGCCCTTCGTGTAGGTTTTTATAGTAATTGGGTAAAAATGGAGAGTAAACAAGCAGAGGTGAATTCGTGAATTAGATTTGTATATTTTTAGAGCTAAGTGGATTAATGCAATGAATGTGTCATTTAAGGTAAGTGTATTTTGAGACTCGTCCATAATTAATTAGCAAATCTTAAATGGGCCTTCAAAGCTATGCCATTTAATTCCAAGCCGAGCAATCAGGCCCATTAAGCCCACCATATTCTTCCCTTTATATAAAAACTTTTAAATCTTCATTTCCAAAAAAAATCATGTTATTCCACACGTTCCAAATACCTATAAATAGTTAACTCTCCTTAGAAAATCAAAATGCTGGCATGCTATTTTTGGTACTTAAAATAATTAGAGTAATATGCAATGGGAAGACACACATTAAGTTGAATTTAAACGAATGACGAACTGATTCGATTTTTGTGATATATTTTGTATCAAAATATGAATGGAATAATCACTTTTTTCTCTTCATTGAATTTTCTTCAAGAACCGTAATATAAAGTCAACATTATGCTCTCTTTGATTCAATGTTGATTTTGGTTCATCTGGTTTTTGTTGAAAGGCTTTTAGCTAGTGATGTTTTGATGTAAGTAACATCCAGATAGGGAATAGAAAGGTTGGTCATAATCAAAAGAGCTTTATAACTATTACATGATTACGCGAAAAGAACGAAAAATGAAAAGAATCAGACCGACCCACATTTTTATTTTAAAAAGTCAAGATAATATTCCATTAATATGTTCTTTTTTCTGTCTAGCTATATTTTCGCTATAATTAACAAAATATTCTGTAGTGTTAAAATTAAATACAATATTACTAAATTTGTATTCAATTTATGCGATAATTCGTCCAGGGTGGCTGAGTTATATATATTCTGGAATTCAGAGTCACCTTTATTAAAGTTCTAAAAATGAGTAATTTATTTGGTAAAAATTAAATGAAAAGACAGTTGTAATTTTAATAAAAAACATACAACCAAAAATAAATAAAGAGAATTAAGAAATTCATATCTATCTGATTGGAAAACTTTTCAATAAATGCAGTATAAAACTGTACATCTGGAAAACAAGACAAAAAAACAAGAAAGAAATCAAAGATTGAAGAGCTGTATATTTAAAACAAAGGTTGATATAAAAGTTTTGGCGTTCCAGATTTGTCTATATAAATCTATTCACACCCTAGCAGTTCTTTTCTTTGATCGAAGTTGCATTTTCTCAGTTCTCCAGCTCTACTCATGGAAAAAGAAATGGTGGGTTTTTGCTCATTTTTTGTTTATATATTCAACTTTATTTCAGACATGAGTCATGACTATTATCATATATATGTGTGCTGAGGGCTTTCAGGAAGTGGAGAGTCAGATTAGTAGTAGCAGCAACATATGGGAAGGGTATGTGGACTGGAGAGGCAAGCCGGCGATAAGAGGCCGCCACGGCGGCATGTTAGCAGCTTCCTTTGTGTTAGGTCATCAGCATGAAAATGTTCTTCATCTCAACTTATGTCATTTGATGTGTTTTAACTGAAAGAATGTGTCATTGGTTTTTGCAGTGGTGGAGGTGTTGGAAAATCTAGCATTTTTAGCAAATGCAAGCAATTTGGTGATGTATTTGTTCAGTTTCATGCACTTATCCATAGCTAAATCAGCCACAACTGTTACCAACTTTATGGGCACAGCTTTCTTCTTGGCCCTCCTTGGTGGCTTCCTCTCTGATGCTTTCTTCACCAGTTTTCACATCTTCATAGGAAGTGCCCTTGTTCAATTCCTGGTAATTATTCCCTGTTCTCTCATTAAATTCTTCTTTAGCAATAATACAACTATTTGCCCTGAAAGGGGTGGCCTACATCTAGATGTACGCAATCGAAGAACAGCGATTGAAATTTCCCTGTTAGAAAATAATAATACAACTATTTATTATGACATATTGTGAAAAGAAATTGCCATAATAATATTATGCCTAAATTTTATTATCATATTTTTTGTTTTGGTATATTAAAGTAAATAATCTTGAAAAACATTAAAATACTAAAAATGTTTTTAAATGTGATAAATAAATTTAAATTATTTATATCAGAATTTTATTTATTATGAATATTAAACTACGTTTTTTGTAACCTTGTTGACCCAACAGGGTTTGGTGATGCTGACAATCCAAGCTAAGTCAGCATCCCTGAAGCCACCAATGTGCGATCCAGCGACATCAACAGCCCCATGCGAGGAGGTCAGCGGCGGAAAGGCAGCAATGTTTTACATTGGACTATACCTAGTTGCACTAGGTGTTGGAGGGATAAAGGGTCTCTACCACCACATGGAGCAGAGCAGTTTGATCAGAGCACACCAGAAGGGAGGAAGCAGAAATCGACATTTTTCAACTACTTTGTGTTCTCACTTTCCGGCGGAGGTCTCATTGCGGTGACATTGGTGGTTGGTTAGAGACAATGTAGGATGGGTTTGGGGCTTTGGTGTATCAACAATGGCTATATTTCTAGCTATATTGGTCTTCCTGGCCGGTTCGAGGATTTATAAGACCAAGATACCTTCTGGAAGTCCATTGACAACCATTGCCAAGGTAAAGATTCATGTGTCTTGAACACTTTTCTTATGCTCTCATGATTTGCAAGAAAGATTTGGTTTTGAACTATAAGCTTCCTTGAGCTGCAAGAAAAAATTGGGTTTGAATTTAAATGCTTCCTTGAGTTGCAAGAAAGCACCATTGATCAGAATGCGTTTTGCTACACAGGTTCTTCTTGCTGCATTCTTAAACTCTTGCCTACCCCAAGGTCCAAGCAATGCAATTTCTAACATGCCAGCCAGTCCTAAATCGAGTGTGCCTGAAATCAGGCCGGTAAGCGAGGAGGAGACGCTAAAACAGACGGAGAGTCTCAAGTTCCTAAACGGGGCATTGCAGCACAGGCCAAACTGGTCAGGCCTAAAATGCACAGTACAACAAGTGGAAGAGGTGAAGATAGTTTTAAAGATCCTCCCAATTTTCATCTGCACCATAATGCTTAACTGCTGCCTAGCTCAACTCTCCACATTTTCAATCCAACAAGCTGACACTATGGAAACCAATATCGGTTCCTTCAAAATCCCACCAGCCTCCCTTCCCATTTTTCCGATCGTATTCATCATGGTCCTGGCCCCGATTTACGACCATCTCATTATCCCATTTGCCCGAAAAGCGACAAAGACTGAAATGGGCATATCCCATTTCCAACGCATTGCCATTGGCTTAGTGTTCTCCATCCTAGCCATGGCAGTAGCTGCCTTAGTGGAAAGAAAGCGAATGAATGTCGCTATAAACACCAACTCACTCAACTCTCATCAGCCTCTACCTATCACCTTCTTCTGGATTGCATTCCAGTTCCTGTTCCTCGGCTCTGCTGATCTGTTCACATTGGCAGGACTAATGGAGTTTTTCTTCTCAGAAGCCCCGACAAACATGAGATCCTTGGCCACTTCATTGTCTTTCACTTCCTTGGCTATCGGGTACTACCTCAGCTCCGTTATAGTGACCATTGTGAACCATGTTACTGGACGTGGTGGTCACCGGGCATGGCTCTCAGGTACTAATTTGAATCAGTATCACCTTGAGAGGTTCTACTGGCTCTTGTGCGTACTGAGCGTAGTGAACTTCCTGCATTATCTGTTATGGGCCAAATGGTATAAATACAGATCAACAAGGTAAGTTGATATCAGTTTTGGAACAAGTATAACAGTTTACATGTGCCAGCATCGATCAAAGAGTTGACAATAACAATTTTGAAAGAGTCTGCTCATCCTGCCCAGTACTACTTGACTGAGTTTATTCTAATAACCCATCATGACGTCCTCTTCAGTTGTTCACTTGATGTACTCTCAAATATTTTGTCCGCATTACCAACCTCAAATCCATCACGTCTGTGATGTTCCTTTACCTTCAGTCAAGAAAAGATACATACATTCATATCAGCCCGTATGATACAAAATGGAATATACATTTCAGCAACTGCACATTTTTACTATTGATATAAATAAACTTTCAGGGGCAGTAACTATCAAAAGAATAAGAAAAATATATGATTTTTAACCATTTTTACGGACCTCCTTGGTGGGTAAATTTTTATATTGGGGCAGCACGAGGCGTTCAGCAAACTCAATGTATGAACAGGGCACTGATTTTGTGGTGCCATCAGAGAACTTAAAAGATCTTGAATCTGCAACAGTCGAGCTTTGCAAGAGAAGGCCATCAGGGCTCACTGCAGGTGACGAGAAATTAATTTAATATATGAAACAGCCATTTAAATTTCAAAATGTCAACACATTGATAATCGTAAGTAACTACTACCTTTTAGAACTCCTCCCTCTGAGTTCAAGCTGAATCCATTCTCTTTAACAAACTGATTGAGGTTCTTGATATCTTTTAAATTAGACTTCAGTCGATGAGTGGATATAGTGACATGATTCAATGCATATCCATTAACAAGAGTCCAGGCCGCATATTCACTTTCTCTGGGTAAACAAAAATCAGCCACATAACGATCCTTCAAACTCATGGAATTCCAGTAAAACTCTCAGATAAACACATGATTGGAAAGTTAGATGCACATTGGCAATATAATGACATGAGACAGCTCAGCTTACCCAGCTAATTGTTGGAATTCAACTGCTGAGGGTGTCCCCCATGTTAACGAGCCAACAGAACTAGCTAATGGTGCATAGTCTCCGCCACTGAATCCCCGTGTGTACTTCTTAATAATTTCCTACATACAGTGATACAGAGCATAAAAACATAACCAAAAATTATATCATGCCTAGAGAGATCAATAGCAAACAGCCAAACACAGTGAGAGTTACATATAGTCCCAACAAACCTGAGCTTGTGGACTCATCTGATCGACCAGAAGCTCAGATATAAAAATCCTAGGTAAAGGCCCATATATGCCAGATCCTCCATTACAACTTTCAATATGGAGGCGAAAACCAAAGTGCTTTTAACTTTTTTGCGGGAAACCGCAGCTCCTCCCTTTGTGTATAACCAAAATCTCGGAAAAACTTAGCTAGCGAATCAATTCCATAACCATTCACCTAACACACGACAAAAATGCATAATACTTCAATCTCTGTTTTCACACAAAAATATACATACAAATTGAGGTTTTAGCAGATACCCCGAAGGTTCTGAACGCCAAATGATCATAGCAGATTCGCCCTTCATCAGCTGATTTAACAAGCTCCAGTATAGTTTTAGCAGTTGGATTCCTGTTAAGATAGACATTCTCCATGCTTTCTAACACACTCCTGAAGAATGATTCACCAATCTACAAAAAACAGAAAAATGTAAAATATTTTCTTCTTAAAGATTTCATCTGCAGAATTCTAAAAGCCAAGTCAAAACCACAAGTCAGGGTTTTGTCTCAATCAGAAACACTGAACAAATTCACATCAAATCTAAAACTTATTTCGGATCAAACATAACCCCAGTAATCAAAATCAACCAAAGTTTAAAACTTTAACCACCTTAGGAGCTGATGATTTGTGGGACCCATTTTCCGACTTCAACCCAGAAACGACACTAAAGCTCCGACCTTCACTGCTAACTAATCCCTCCGAACCTGACATCGATGACGCCGAAAGTCGATTCCACAACGCAGAACTCGGAATGTTGAGAGCGTGCGAAAATATTCGCGAAGAGCGATTGATAGAATTACGAATGGCAGGTGCTGACGAGATTCTCATCGCTTCTATTCTTCCAGATTTTTAATTAACGTGACTGCAAAAAAAGCAATTAGGTGGAGAACAAAGAGTTGTCGTTTTCTTTTGGGTTACTTGTCGTTTCGGACTACTCTGCTTCATGACCGCTCGCCACGTCAGCTTCCAATAAATGTACCAGCATTTAGTTAAACAGATATATATTTTTTTGATGAAAAGATAAACAGATATTGATGTACTTCTGGATTCTGATAGTGTTCTCATTCTATACAATGTAACTGATGAACAGATACACTACTACCAAAAATGGCGTAAAACTAGTGTGTACTAATACTGCAGACTCTGTAGATACGATCTATTCTTGTAAGAAGCTTAGCGGCAGAAGCTAGTCTTGTCGCCTAGGATTGAGAGGAGCAAACTATATTGATCAATGGGCGATGATATCAAAGTGAAGCCTATAAAAGCATATGAGAAGCAAAGCATATCACTGCATGAAATAAGACAAATGAAGTTTGCAACTTGCAAGTTTTTGCATTTAAGTGCCTTTATCCATTGAAACACTAGTAAAACCATCTTCTACTGGCAGCAATCTACACGAAAAGAAATAACAGATATACAAAGGTGACGAAAAACAATATTTAACACTAGGCACAGAGACCTAAACAAAATATATGCCCTTTTATAAAAAGAAGAAAATGGAACTAAGACTTCTATAATGCGCAAGGAGTCAAAGAAAGGGTGCACCAATGACAAAGGAGTCTCATTCAGTAATCTGTAATTCTGATAAGAATATAAAATAAAAACATTGTTCTTACCAATTATTTGTCAGTTGAGTTTTCCATACACGCTTGGAATTTTGATCGGTCTTCTTAAATCAATCAATTAACGTTTATACCCCAGCTGCTTTATTGCTATAAGCTGCAAAACCTAGTAATAATCGTATTAGTTTGTCTGATATGGACAGCAAAAAACAAAACAATGAAATTATAAATACTATGTCGCTGCTTACAGCTTTATTCTGATCAAATATCAAGAAACTATCAAGTATTTAGCAAAACTGTTGATGGATACTACAACTGTGAAATCAGAAGAAAGCTCAGTACGTCAATCCACAAGTATGATAGGGGAAGTTGACAATTTGATTGTAAAAAAGAGTAAGAGGAGACGAAGAGACCATAGAGTTCCAGCGGTTGTGCTTCCAAGTTCAAATTCTGAGGGCAATCTCCAACTTCACCATGTTGCGCAGTCTCCAACAGCTGCAAAAAGAAGTTCAAAATACCGAGGAGTTAGCAGGTACACTTATCATGCAAGACACTTCATTTATTTAATAATCTGTCAAAGATTCGTAATGGTAAGTTTCTAAATAAGACACCTAATACTACCTGTTTCTGTAATGTAAACAAATACTTTCATCTGGTACAATAAGATGAGTGATATCTCATGTGTCTCCAATCAGGCATAGATGGACAGGGAGATTTGAAGCTCATCTATGGGACAAAGGAACCTGGAATCCTACACAGAGAAAGAAAGGAAAACAAGGTATGAAATGATAACATAATAGAGAAATAGATATGTTTGATTACTGTAACTAATTGCGGATTTCTTTGATACTTCTGCATGGGTTGTTTTTGGGCTCTGTGAATTATTGTCATGGAACAGTATACCTTGGTAAGTAAATGAAAAAAAATCAACAAAATTTTATGCAATAGAAACGATCATAGGTACTTAAGTAATATGCTTGTAGGAGCTTACGATGAAGAAGAATCTGCAGCAAGAGCCTACGATTTAGCAGCCATCAAATATTGGGGACCAACAACATTTACGAATTTCCCAGTATGTTGCTGACCACATATGTTAATCAGTATTCCAAAAGACTACGTATAATGGTATCCTTCAATCAATGTTTTGCAGACATCAGACTATGAAAAGGAAATTGAGTTAATGACTAACATAACAAGAGAGGAATACCTGGCCTCTTTAAGAAGGTAACTTTAAGCATTTACTTATGCTCTCAAGATGATTTGCAACTTAGCTCTTAACATGGACTGTCTTTCATTTTCTTCGGAAAAAGGAGAAGCAGCGGATTTTCTCGAGGTGTATCAAAATATAGAGGTGTGGCCAGACATCATCACAACGGAAGATGGGAAGCGAGGATAGGTAGGGTGTTTGGGAACAAGTATCTCTACCTTGGAACTTACAGTAAGTACAAGTTCCACTTTGAACCCAAAGTAAACTATTAATACTAGAACAAGAGAACATCTGTAAAATCCTGTTATTAATCTAAGCTGCACGTAGACATGAAACACACTAGCTTCATTAAATCATCTTCTATACCCCCTCAAAACTGTAAATTTGCCTCCATTATTAAACTCTTAAACTAAAATAGGAACGATAAAGGTTGGATATAAAACAACATACCCAAACAAGAAGCGAAGAAGCTCAGGTCAGCTTCCTTTCAAACTGTAGGTACACAAGAAGAAGCCGCTCATGCTTATGACATTGCAGCCATAGAATATAGGGGAGTTAACGCCGTGACCAATTTTGACTTGAGCTCATATATCCGCTGGTTAAGGCCTGGAAACCCTGGTTCCACAGTCTCTCAAGATCCAATCTTAAACAACATGGACAATGTGTTGTCAGTACTTCCATCCAATCAGTTTCAAAATCAAGAAGCTGACTTGAACTCTATTATTGACAATTCCGACGCTCTAAGAAGTCAACAGACACAAGAGTGCATGCAGATAAAATTCCCCAGGAGCAACGGTTCGTCTTCTTCAACTGCTTTAGGCCTCCTCTTCAGGTCCTCACTATTCAGAAACCTGGTCCAGCAGAACTCAACTGCCGACCCAGCATATCCGGAAGCCCTCAACATAACAACCCAGTTTTCCAGCCTAGTGACCAGAAATACAATGCAAAGAAATTGGCCATGACACTGGAACTAAACTCCTTCACTTCACAGACAGGCATGAAATCAACAAAAAACCATTACACCCTGCAACACAACTCAACTACTCACACAGGACCAGCACACCATCCTCAACTCAATAAAAAAAGTGTTCACTCCAACTTTAATTTTTGTTTTCGCCCATAGTTTTGTCAACATCATCATTATTGCTGCATTGTTCAATAAAATTAACAGCAACTTAGAAGCATTGACCTTAGCATAAGGGTTGAGTTGTCTTCCACATTGTTTATTGTTAAGATTTAATCTTAAATGTAACGCGAAAATAACCTTCTGTTGGATGCGGAAAAAAGTGATGAAAAGAAAATTTAAGAGAAAATATTCAAGAAAGTAATTTTTTATAAAAATTGAGAGGATAAATTAAATATCACAAAGTAATTTTTCTTTATTATTTTTTCATTTTACTTAATACCACAAATCACATCCAAATTTCACAAAAGTTTGATTTTTTGCAAATCATAATCGAATTATTAAAATCAATCATACAAATGTTTCTCTTCAACTAGTTTCATATAAATCACATCTAATTTCAACACACCAAACCTGAGCG
This sequence comes from Sedum album, assembly GCA_006409495.1. Taxonomy (NCBI): domain Eukaryota; kingdom Viridiplantae; phylum Streptophyta; class Magnoliopsida; order Saxifragales; family Crassulaceae; genus Sedum; species Sedum album. Next base: position 58,695 of record QZGG01000382.1, read on the forward strand.
CTGCGCTTGACACCGAGAAAGCTTTTCATCAGTGTTGATATGATTTCGCACGAAGACACGGTTTCCGGTTTCGATGAAATTTGTATCTGATTTAGGGTTCGAATAATGCAGAAGGTAGAAACCTTGATAGTCTTAGGAATGCGTTGAGATAAAACGACGCCGCTTTGCCTTTTGGTTCTAAGAATCTCAGTTGTCGACGTGGCAGATACCTGGCCGTTATTTTCAATGAGGTACGCTAACGATGCCGTTTTTGTCCGCTAGAATTACTTAACTGCGCTGCGTAGCTCCCAATCGGTTCCCACTCCCCCCAAATTTGAAATCCCTCAACTTCGGCTAGGTCAAATCTTCAACTCTCCGATCATGAATCCCGCCGGTGCGAATCGCGAATTTAAAGTTCCCGGAAATTATTTCACCAGAAAAAGAAAGTGGAAAGCGTCAAGAAAATCTTGAAAAATCTTCGAGAGGATTGTGGTATATCTTTGGCTGGTCTTCGACGCATTTCCGATTCCATTGCCGCTGAGATTACCGCTGGTCTTTCTTCGAATGATACCATGATCAAAATACAGCCGGCTTACACTCGTTTTGATGCGCCTCTAGGGTAAGATTCCTTTTCTTGTGAATTCTCAAGTTAATTTTCCGCTAAATAAGATTTCTAAGGTAGCGATGAGTTGGTCGTTCTATAAGCATAGGCTGAAAAACTTAGAAGATCAAACTGAAATTTGAAGTGAGATTTTTACTGTTTTCCGTTTTTTGAAACTTATTTCAGTACTTTTGTTAGTTAGACTTATGCTGATTAATATTTGCGAGATTCTTCTTTCTAAGGTTATTATGAGTTTCTTGATTCTATCATTTTTGTTTCAGACCTGCACCGGTAGACTTCATCGGACTACATTTTGATGGTCGCACAACGTTTACTCTAGAATCTGTTAAGCGACAACCTTCAGGGTATATGTTCAAAGGATTTATAGACTCGTTTACAGTTTTAAACTATGTGCCACTCCAAGAAAAAGTAAGTGTATAAAAATGTTTAAATTTAAATCTTAAGGGGGTGAAACTAACCTTGAAGAGTTTTCCGATATTTCAGTGCCATTCAATGGCTTCACGGCTAAACCAATTTCGCTCAAGAGTCAATTTTCATTCAGTGACGGCCTCAGAAAGAGTTGGTGTTACAAGTGAAAAAGTTGATACAGTTGCTTTTAAGGAAGCCTTGCAAAGGGCATGTGATAACAGAGGATTGCCACTTAAAATTTTTACAATTGTAAGAATTTTGACTAGTGTCTTATTTGCTCATATGAAAAGTATTTTATCGGCAAACTTGATTTTTTTCAGGAGGATATATCTCTGCTTGGGTTGTGCCATCATATGCCAGAGATCGAAATACAATTGCATTTGTTAATGATAGAACCACGGCAAATGCTGCTTATGTGGAGAAAGGAAACTGCATTTTGAAGCATCCTGAATTGAATTTGGGACAAGGAGAGATGGTATGAACTTGTCAATCAGTCACTAGGGAATCAAAACATCATTGACTTATTATTCATGTAGTAGTTCTTTATTTCTGCAGGTGGTACTTGTGGATTGGAAAAATTTCACTTCTGTAGATTTTCCGATTACAGCATATGATGCAGATAGTCCCTTTCCAAATCAAATAGTTACGATCTGAGCTAATAATTATTTTACTTCTCTTCATTCAAAAGTAACTAACAGGCTTATTGTACAGGTTTTCAGAAAACTGACAACAGTGAGTTACGTGGCTGAGGTGCTAAGGAAGGTAATTCTTCATATGCTAATGGAGCTTGACAAGGATTTCAGATCAGAGTTGTTAGAGACTCCATTCTCATTGCCGTATATCCTCTGAACCTGGATCAACAAAAAATACAACTATTTTGACAATATTTTTAGTTTGGTTGCTTGTTGCCTGATATATTATTTTTCCTCCAATGCGTGCATCAGGTATTATCATGTTACTAGAATTAGCCACGATCGATCCCCTGATTTTCAAAAGGTTTCAAGCTTACTGGCAAACGTCTTTCAGGTAATTAACATTCTGTCTTTTCTGTTTATCCTCAGTCGTCATCATAGTAACAAATTAACTCATTTATTTTTCAGATTACAAAAGTTCCATCCAAGTTCTTGAGGAGAGTAGCTGAGGCTTGTGAAATTGTTGCAAGCAGATCTATAATTTTAAATGCAGCAGCGACTGCAGGCATTCTAAAGAAGTATGGATATGATCGAGCCGCAGGCAAAACTGTCGGTTTTTGCCACAACAATGACGACCATTCCTACGTACATTGTGTTCAAAATACCGTGTTAGATATTGTTGGAAATGCCACAAACATTCGCCTCAAGCTGGCTAACCCTGAAGTACCTTTGGCTTCTGCTATTACAATCTCTTGGCACACTCCCATAGAGGACGCGGAACAGGTTGTCGAGTTAGAGTGATAGGTATATTGGATATGACATTCTAAATTTCCACTCAATAACATCAAGCATTTGTACCATGAAAGACGAGATGTGAGACTATCATCATATCTAGAGATCAGTGAAATATTTGCTGCAAAAAGCAGCTGAACAAAGATGCACTGCTATCCCTGCAAAGCCTCTGCTTTAATACATTTCAATGGTTTAAGCCCAACTTTTTTTTTGTTACCTGAAACAAGTAAATATTACAAAAACCATTCCGCAACACAATGCATTTCAGCTACTCAACCTGGACCAGCGAAGCACCCAAAACCCCTAATTAAGAATGGTTTTCGCGATAAAAATCGGTTTGATTGACGCTTTTTGGGATTAGGGTTTTGATGAAATTTGTTTGTGGTTTTCTAGGGTTTCAAATATGGAAGAACCCTGACATTGTAAGCCTTCAGTTTACAAAACGACGACACTTTGCCTTTTGCTCCAACCCTCCAACTGAATCGTTCGGGCAAGTCACAAGAAACGCACATCCCCCAATTTTGTTGCGATTGTCGACGTGGCAGATATCTGGCCGCTTGCCTCGATCGGATATGCTAACGACGACGTTTTACAATCTAGAAATATTTAACTGCGCTGCGTAACACTCAATCGGTTCCTCTCTCCCCTCCAAATTTGAAATCGCTCAACTCTCCGGCTAGGTCAAATCTTCAATTCTCCGATCATGAATCCCGCCGGTGAAAATCAACAAATTACAGTTTCCGGAAACTTTTTAAGCATAAAACTCAAGTGGAGAGAGGTCAAGAAAATCTTGAAAAAACTTCGAAAGGATTGTAAAATGTCTTTGGCTAGACTTCGACGCATTTCCAATTCCATTGAAGCTGAGATGACCACTGCACTTTCCGAATATGATACCATGATCAAAATACAGCCGGCTTTCATTCGTTTTGATGGACCTCTACCGTAAGATTCCTTTTCTTGATCAATTTTCAAGTTAATTTTCTTCTAAATACGAATCGCTTATGTGTATCGCTTGGCTGTTTGATAAGAATCGGCTGAGTAGCAAGGAGGTTCAAATTGATAGTTGAAGTTTTCTTCTCATTTCAATCAGTTAGTTTATTTTTGTTCATAAGTTTGAATTTAAATCAGTACTTTTGTTGGGTTTAAGTTGATTAGTATTTGCGATTTCTTCGTCATTGTAGTTTGTCATCTGTTTCTTGATTGTATGATTTTTGTTTCAGAACTGAACCGATAAAATACTTCGGGCTTTATTATGATGGTGCCACAAAGTTGATTGCAGCATCTATTACGCGAGAACCTTCAGGCCTTACGTCCGTAGCATTTCGATTCTCCATTAAAATTAACAGTTTGGAACTTGACGCAAAAGTAAGTGTATAAAAATGTTTAAATTTGAATCTTTTAAAGATACACACTTTGAAGAGTTTTCGATATTTGTAGTGCGATGAAATTGCTGGATGGGTACATATGCTTAGAATCCATGAAGCTCCATTGATGACTTATGAAAAAGTAGGTGTCATCAGTGATAATGTTGATGAAGCTGCTTTGGAGCATGGCTTGCAAACGGCATTTGATAACAAAGGACAGAACTATAAAGTTTTTACAATTGTAAGAATTTTGACTATTGTCTTATATGATCATGTGAAAAGTATTTTATTGTCAAACTTGATTTTTTTCAGAGGGATGAAACTTTGCTTGGGTTGTGCTCTTATCGTGCCGATGAGCCAAGAACATTTGCAGCTGTGAATGTTGGAACCAATACCCATGCTGCTTATGTGGAGAGAGTAGACTGGATTTCGAACCATCCTGAACTGAATATGGGAATAGGAGAGATGGTATGCATTTGTCACTCTGTCACAGTGCAATCAAAACATCACTGAACTGGTTATTCATGTAGTAATTCTTTATTTTTGCAGGTGGTACTTGTGGATTGGAATAATTTCAATTCTGAAGATTTGCCGATTACAGAGTATGATGCTAGCATTGATGCAGAAAGTTCCAATCCAAATCAAATGGTTATGACCTGAGCTATTAATTATTTTACTTCTTTTCATTGAAAAGTGAGTAACAGTCTTATTGCACAGGTTTTCAAAAAATTGGTATCGGGGAAGTATATGGGTGAGGTTGTAAGGAAGGTAACTTCAGATGTTAATGAAGGTTGACAGAAATTTCAGATCAGAGTTGTTAGCAACTCCATTCAGTTTGAGGTATATATCCTCTGAACCTGGATGAATCTATTCATAGCTTGCTTGTGGCCTGATATTTGATAAATATATCCTCCAAACATGCGTCAGGTACGAGGATGTTGTTGAAATTAACAAGGATTATTCCCCTGACTTTGAGATGGTTTCCAATGTATTTGCTGAGGTATTTCAGGTAATTAACATAGTCTCTTCAGTTTCTCCTCAGTTTTTCACCACTGTAAACGATTAACTCATTTTCCTATTTTATTTTTCAGATTACAGAAGTCCCATTTGAGTTGCGGAAAGGAGTGGCCAAGGCTTGTGACATCATTTCAAAAAGATGTGCATCTTTAAACGCAGCAGCAATTGCAGGCATTATAAAGAGATATGGATTTGATCGAGCCACAGGCAAAGTTGTTGGTTTATGCTACCCCACTTGGAACTACCGCTACACAAATTGCGTTAAAAAAACTGTGTCAGATATTGTTGGAAATGCCACAAACATTCGCCTCCAGCTGGTATTCCATGACGTACCTGTGGCTACTGCCTTTGCAGTCTCTTGGCACACTTCCATGGAGAGTGCACAACTGCATAACAGTCCGTCGAGCGAGCTCGAGCTAGACTGATAGGTATATCGGATATGACATTTTGAATTTCCAGTCAAATAAACTGGATCCAAACAGTGTATAGCACTCTACTCAATTCTCACATCAAGCATTTGTACTTTGTCTTCCTCATGCAGTATTAATAAATAATACCTCGAGGTTACCCAAATGGTTTTTTTATTTTCGCAAGAAAACTTGGTATGCATATATGGTCGATGCTTGTTGGGTTTTGATGAAATTTGTGTGTAGACAAACCCTGAAGTTGTTAGGATTGCCTTGAGACCAAAACGACGCCGCCTGCCATTTTCCCCAAGTCCCAACGATTTGCAAAATACTCTACGTCACACGAAACTCACGTGCCCCAAATTTTCAACGTGGCAGACACCTGGGCCTTGGGATACGCTAACGACGGCGTTTCAACTTCTCAAATGATTTAAATGCACTGCGTAGCACTCAATCTTCCCAAACTCCCTCCAAATTAGAAGTCGCTCAGCTTCAGCTAGGTCAAATCTCCGATCATGGATTCCGACGGTGTTAATGACGCAATCATAGCATCTCCCGGATTCCTATCCTGTAAAAGTTTTTGTAGATGTTTCGATTGGAAGCGGGTCAACAAAATCTTGAAAAATCTTCAGAAGGATTGTAAGTTATCTTTGACAAGCTTTCAACGCATTTCAGATTCCGTCACCGCTGAGATGATCACTGGTCTTTCTGCGAATGGTACCATGATAAACATACAGCCGGCTTACATTCGTTTCGATGCGCCTCTACAGTAAGGCTCCTTTTCTTGATGTATGCTTGAAAGACCATATTGATAGCTCTCTTCATCTTCCTGAAATCGTTATTTTGTTCGTAAATCTAAGTAATTCTAGTTCTTCTTCTTCTTCTCTTTTAGGTTATTATAAGTTTCTTGATTTTATTGTTTTTGCTACAGACATTTACCGAGAAAATATATCGGGCTTTATTATAACGGCAGCACACAGTGTGCGATGGTAGCTATTACGATTACGAGAAAACGTGCACGTCACTCTGTATCCAATATTGTAGTTGGAAACTCGTTTACACTCGAAGACAATTTAACTCTCGAAGCAAAAGTAAGTATATAACAAAATGTTTATAATCTCTGGAGCTACATATTTACCTGGAGAACATTTTGATATTAACAGTGTGATGCCATGGCTGAGGAGCTAAGGAATTTTATCCCAGAATTCTGTAGTAAAGAAAGTTCAGTGATGATCGCAGAAACAGTTGGTTTTATGAGTAAAATGGCTGATAAAGTTGCTGTTGGGCAAGGCTTGCAAAGGGCATTTACTAGCAGAGGATTGCCGTTTAAAGTTTTTACAATTGTAAGTATTTTCAGACTACTGTGTCTTATTTTCCATATGAAAGGTATTTTTTGTCAAACTTGATTTTTTTTCAGGTGGATGAGTCCATACTTGGGTTGTGCTTTCGACGTGTCCAGGATCATAGTATATTTGCAGCTGTTAATGTTGGAAACACTACAAATGCTGTTTATGTCGAGAAAGGATCGCGCCTTTTGAAGCATCCGGAACTGAATTTGGGTGAAGGAGAAATGGCATGTATTTGTTATTCAGCCACTGTGGAATTATAACATCACTTGGTTATTCATCTAGTTTTTTTATTTCTGCAGGTGGTTCTTGTGGATTGGAAAAATTTCACTTCACCAGATTTCCCAACTACAGCTTATGATATTAGCAACAATGCCGATAGTCCCAATCCAAATCAAATGGTTATGATATGACCTGAGCCATTTTTTACTCTTCTTTATTGAAAATAACTAACAGGTTAAATGCACAGGTTTTTGAAAAACTGGTAACAGGGAGATACATGGGTGAGGTGGTAAGGAAGGTAATTCTTCAGATGTTAATGGAGATCGATAAAGATTTCAGATCAGAGTTGTTAGCAACTCCATTCGCATTGACGTAATGCTCCGAACCTGGATTTATTATAAGTGTACTAGTCTCTTTGCATAATTATTTTTTGCTTGTTGCCTGATATATCATCTAAACATGCGTCAGGTCCGACCATGTTACTAAGATTAACGAGGATAAATCTCCTAAACTGCAAATTGTTTCAGAGGTATTTGCTGACGTCTTTCAGGTAGTTAACATTCTGTCTTTTCAGTTTATCCTCAGTTTCTCGCCGCCATTGTTACCAATTATTTTCTTTTTCAGATTACAGATGTCCCATTTAAGTTCTTGAAAGGAGTAGCCAAGGCTTGTGACATCGTTTCAAGAAGATCTGCACTTTTAAATGCAGCAGCAATTGTAGGATTTCTAAAGAAATATGGACATGATCAAGCCTCAGGCAGAACTGTTGGTTTATGCTTTTCCACTTCCGACAGCAACTACGAAAATTTGATCCATAAAACACTATCAGACCTTGTTGGAAATGACATAAACTTTAGCATCGAGCTGCCTTACACTAATCCAGCTATGGCTGCTGCTATTGCAGTCTCTAGGCACACTCCCATGGAGGGTCCGTCGAGCTAGACTGATAGACATATTGGTCACGACATTCTGAATTTCCAAAAGTCCATAAATTCCCAGATAGACTAGTCACGTCAAAATACATATTTTGCACCTGAGTCAATTCTTACATTGAAGCATTTGTACCATGAAAATCAATTCTTACATAAAGTACAAAATGTTGCCGGGCAAAATTACATAATTTTGCATTATCATTTTTCGAACACTTTATCTAAATCCTATATTCAAACTACGTTGTTTTTCCTCATATTATTGTCAGAGAATCCTTATCTTAATTGCAATAATTAAAGTCAACTGTAAGACTGGGCCTTCCAATCTCCATCTGACCATAACTCCATAGCACCGCTCATTGACTTTTATTTAGATAATATAAATAACCAATTGAAATAAATAAATAATAAATATCTAACAAGTACGCAGCAACTACCGGAGAATCTTCTAGGGTTAGGGCACTTTCCATCCACCGAAGATTTTAATTTTTCGCCCGATCGGAACCTCCCCGGATCTCCGAGATAGATTTCGATCGATTTTAAGCGAGCGATTGAAAACAAACGGTGGGTATCGATATGGGATTCGCGGTGTCGGACGAGCTTCTTGGAACGATTGTGCCGATTTTGGTGTATTGGGTTTATTCAGGATTGTATGTGATGATGGGATCGTGGGATGAGTATCGTTTGCATTCTAGGATGGATGAGGATGATAAGAATTTGGTTACTAAATCTGCTGTTGTGAAAGGTGTTCTTTTGCAGCAGATTATTCAGGCTGTTGTTGCCATCTTGCTGTTTTCGGTATGTTTTTGTTGTGCTTTGGTTTATTACTTTTTTATGATGTTTTGTAATCAAATGATTTGAATCTATTGAGAATGTGCTGGTTGATCATTTGAGAAAGATTGTTGTTTGGTAATCAGGGGACATTCGTCTGGTTGTTTTGAAGGCAGACCCTCATTTGTTACGTGTTTTGTCCTGCGATGAATATTAATTTTTATCTTGTATGTACCTGGAAGATGCATTTTTTGTTCCATATGTGGTTTTTATAGAATCTCGATCATTTTACCCTGCAGGTTACAGGAAGTGATTCTGAAGTTTCTGCTGCCCCGAACTCTATATTAAGTCTCGCAAGACAGTTTTTCATTGCAATGCTGGTCATGGATACATGGCAATACTTTATGCATAGGTATATGCATCACAACAAGTTTCTCTACCGACACATCCATTCTCTGCACCATCGACTTGTTGTCCCGTATGCATTTGGTGCTCTGTACAACCACCCCGTCGAGGGACTACTTAATGACACTATTGGCGGGGCTTTATCTTTCCTCCTTTCAGGAATGTCTCCTCGAACATCCATCTTCTTCTTCTCCTTTGCAACAATTAAAACAGTAGATGATCACTGTGGCTTATGGCTCCCAGGTAACCTCTTCCACGTCTTCTTCAATAACAACACTGCTTACCACGATGTCCACCACCAGTTGTATGGAAGCAAGTACAACTTCTCGCAACCCTTTTTTATAATGTGGGACAAGATCCTTGGAACTCATATGCCTTACTCGCTTGTCAAACGAGCTGAAGGGGGATTCGAAGTGCAACCCGTCAAAGCCAACAAGGGAGAGTAATTTTTATCAACTTAAGAGAAAAGCTAAAGGCCATGATTCTATGAAGTGTTTTGCATCATGTGTTCTTCTGATTACACTTTCATACCATTTTGTAACTTGTGTATACGTATTTATATACTGTTGTATTTCTCATTCGTTGTCTATATTCATGCCACTTTTTCCACCAGTTGGAACTCTGAAGCTGTGTTTTAATGTGCTGATGATCATATAAATCTTTGGTTTCCATGGAGTATTGGAGTTAGTATCCCAATGTGACTCAGGGATAACCTTTTGCCTCAGCATTTGATTCTCACACTGGTGAAATACATATTTATTGAACACATTCTGAGCTACATTTACTATCTTGGTGCAGGTATTTGAAGAAGAAGGTTCGCCCAGTTGGCTTGTTCATCCCCAACCATTTCCGAGTATTTCAGTTTCGTGGCTGTGGTCTATCACTAGGTACTACTCTAATCTCCATCTCCACATTTGAGTAAAATCATATTGACTGCACTAGTCCCTCCACAATGGCAATGACATGTTACTTTGGACAAATATGCTCTTTTGTTGCTGGGTTTCCTTATAGACAAATTTATATGAAATAAAAAATATAAATATTTCAGTTGAGAACTCGTGACATGTTTGAACTGCACTAACCAGACCAATAGTAAAAATACATTTTTAGTGGAGAACTCATGACGTGTTTGAAATGCAGTAGCCAGACCAATAATAACATAAGAAGAATGCTTTCACATGTAAATAACTAAGATTCCGTTTGAGGCTTTGAGCATGTGTTTGCATTTGTATGGTTTCATCTAACTCAGTACCTTCATTTTAATTTCCAGGCCCCAGAGAGCACATGGATTATGCCGTATACTCCAGTAGTCAATTGTATGGCTGTTTCCAACATGTCACAGTGATCAACATCTTCAAAAATTGTGGCCTTTAAATGTTTGTAAAGGGAGATGAAGAATGTCCGCTGCCTTGTCTGGTGTTGCTGTTTCTTATTCAATGCTATTCGGCAGGTACCTACTCATATTTATACCAAATTTTAGTATAGCCATGTATACATATTCAATAACGCATTCTGAAACTTAATCCGATATTTTTATTAGTATCACATATGTGCAAGTCCTGCTGGTATCCTTTGCTTAAAATCTGTAAGATCTGCTAGCCAGCTTGATTGAAACAAACCATTAATGATTTAGGATAGGTCCAGCATCCGTTACTTTCGATCACAAGGTTTTCTATTAATTGCTTACAAAGACACCATTGCAGGCTATAATCATTTACAGTGGACCATTTTATACTTTGGCCGTGCATGAACCCAGGGTGTGAATTCACCCATGTGCATAGGACTGTGTTTTTTAAGTCAAGCTCATGATAAGAAATTATGAAAGAGCACTTCCTGACATCCTGTAATACAAATGAGGTTTCACTCCTGTAATAAATACTATGAGATCTCAGTCTTTATACCTGAATTAAACTTTTATTGAGCAAGCAATAGTCTGTCGTGAACTGTCTCATTTACTGAGCTTGGAATGCTACCGAGGCATATCTGTTCTTACTTCAATGTTGTCTATTCTGTTTTATTGGAATTTATCTTTGAGCTTGTCCACCAGTGGATATGATCCAAAACTGCATAGAATAACTATGTCTTGTGACGTCCATCTTTCAGTTGGAGGGTGGCCCAAGACGGAGACTGGCTCCAGCTAAACTTGCTTCAGTGAATTGTTGCCATCAGCCAACTTGCACATCATGCATGGACTACTGGAAGGGTTGGTTTTGTGTTTTTGGCTTATGGCGAGTAAAATATAATTGAATAGGTAATTATTTCTTTCAACTTGTGAATAATATTGAAATATGTTATACAATGAGTGTAATATAGGATCACTGGAAATACAGCACATTAGAACCATGGAGAGATTTTGACTGTCATAGGGACCGCGAGCTAATTCCATTTTGTATGTTTAGTCGTTTAGAGCTGTCTCGAATCTTGTCAGGTTAGCTTCAGTTTGAGCACTGTAAACAGGCATAAGAATGTCCTGGCTTTTGCAGATTTTTGTTTCAGCCTTCTTTTCCTTTATTTTCTGTGCATGGGTAAAAACATTAACCGAATTCTGGTTGTTACAGGCCATGAAGCTGCTAGAGAGCCTCCTTGGCTTGCCACTGTTTGCTTTCCCCTTTTGGTTCAACCCTTTTGAAGTTGTCTTGCTGTTTGTTGTATTTTTTATTGGCCTTACCATAATAATCTGATGTAACAGGAAAGTCAGCTGCACTGGCAGTAACAACACTCCACTCTATGCTGGCCTCACTTGGTGCATAAGCTGTTGGCGTGGTGGAATCAGACATGATTCTAGGCACAAAAGGGTTCCCTTTGCTACTGAATTCCTCTATCTCAAACAAATCGGAGCTTGAGTCACTATCAGACTCAGCATAGGCTATTTTGGCCACGGCCGGGATCACAATCTGAGCTTGTCTTGACAAGCTATCCTCCCTATTCAACGTCAATTTCCTCTCCATTTCAAATCTGAAGGGCTTGTTTCCCCTTTGCATTAATGGTGCCCCAAAGATATCTAGTGACTTTCTAGGCTTCATGGCCAGGTCTTCAACTGACAAGTTGTTAGAAATCAAGTATGTTTCTCTTTTGAGTCCCTGTTTAGCCATGCAGTGCCTTTCTGCAGTTGAACTGACAACTTTCTCTTTTGCAGCGTTCTGAGTCAGACGCAAAAACTCACTGCAGCTCTGGTATTCATCCATTGCCACTGAATTCATATCAGCACAAACACACCTGCACCTGAAGCTGTCCAGGTAACTCCGCTCTTTCACTGTGCTGGGTCCATTAAAAGACGGATTCCTAAGTTCCCGACGCAGAAGTGCTCTCTGGCTGTTCCAGCTGGAGACAGTCCGGACACTCGACGCTCCTGACAGGGCTTTTGTCGTGGCACCGGACACCAAATCCTGCACAGATGCTAGCTTTATGACTTCAGGCTTCTCAGCTTCCAAGGTCTCATTGAAGTACTTCTCAGCTCTAAAAACGTCACTCTCCATATCTCCAGGGTCAAGGGACTTCTTGGAGAAGTTGATCACAAAACAACCCTCAATGCCTCTCAGATACGATGAAAAAGATGGATCCCTGAAACATCCCGCTGCACCATTACTGGTACGGCCTCGCTCCAACGACAAAGTTTGCGTCAGCTTGGCCATCAAAGGCAATCAATCCCAAGATATGTGATAAAAAGTGCCACAGGCTGTTGTTGGGTGCAGAAGATGAATAACCATGAACATTCAGCCTTAATATAAAGTCCATTGTCGCTCAGTAACAGAAAAATGGTAGGGCCTTGCATCCTCCGAGCCTACACTTGTCATAATTAATAACCGTCAGATCGGTTAGACACAAAGTTCGTTATCCACGGCATCAGTTCACCAGTACAGTATCTTGCACCACGACAGTTGCACTCAAATTTTACAAGTCTGTTCTTTCATTTGATCGGTTTGGTGCACGTGCAAGTGCAAAGCTGGCATTTGCAAAAGCTGATCTATTCGTAATTGTACGATGAGCTTGTTCAAAAAAACTAACATCAAATGACTTGAAGGCTGAAGCATTCAGTATTGGTTTTGATATGGGAAAAGCAGAAATGTGGGCTCTGTGTGGAAACTCATGTTATCTAATTTGATCTCTTCCAGCTTCTTATCACACCATTGGATCTGCTCTTTACTTATTTCCGACATTCTTAAAACTCTTGCCACCAGTTTTAGCTCCACTCGAGCATCAAATAGTTCTTGATCCAACCATGGTTGTTCTTTCGTGTGACGTATCATCTTCACTATGCCGCCTTTGCTGCTTCTCTCCAGCTCCCTAATCCTCTTCTTCTTCTGAGCAACATTAGTTGTGTCAGTTAGATGTCAGCTTAGATTTCGAAGAATAAGGTGTTCCTTTGTTAATGCTATGCTATGCTATGCTACCTTGTGGAGTTTTGCTTGGGCTTGGTATAAGAGTGCCATGCTCGATTGATCATGGGGAACTACCTTGGTGCTAGTTCCTCCATGTTTTTTCTCTCGGATAAACTCGAAGAAGACCCTCCTGCATTCGTCGATGATCTTAACCAAGGATGAGATGGTTACAAAACATTCGCCTTTATTTAATTTCTTGCCTATCAAGCTATCATCTGAGTTTGCATTCGAAACAATGTTGTGTCAGTTAATCATGTGCAATCTTCAACAAGAGTTTCTAGTATACAATGTAGAGAAATTTGATACCTTTAATGAGTGGGACTTGAAGGAATCCAGAGAACGCAGCGCGCTTTTCAAGATAGCTCCGAACCCTAGTTGGACCATGAGGGGCCTCATTCTCTACGAATCTCTGCAATGTAACTTGAAACTGCTTAAACTCATCAGCCGCTTGATTATAAAGATGACTCGCTTGCAGATCAAGAGTTTGGAGAATCATAGCCCGGCTGTACTGCCAGTTTAGAATCTCCCATGATAGACATGACTGGCCGACATAGATCAGCTCAAGCTTGGACATCAAGCTTCCAGAGGACTTGACCATCCGAGACTCGTCACAGTTCACTCTAGCACACAGATGCTTAATATCAAAGGCTGACCTAATTACACCAAATGTCATCGACAACTTTTTCCGCTTCTTTTGCACAATGTCCTTTTCTACATTGCAACCTAGCCCCATGAAACCTGAACATTCGGACAAGATCGTTCATTTGAGCATAAAACTACGTATATAATGTAATACATAATGATCGAGAGTTTGCGGAAAAAATGTGCTTACTCAAGGCATTGAGTGTTTGCTGATAAAGAATGTCAAGTTTGCGCATTTTGTCAACATAAACTTTGTGGAAACAATGCACTTGTTCAAGCAAGTCTTTATGCTGATCAACCTTCGCGTTGTCAAGTTTCAATGGCTTCATGTCCTCAGCCACTTTCTGCGATTCACGGTCCTCTAAAATTGTAGGCAAGCCTCGCATTTTGGGTGGCTTTTGATCCGTCTTCATTTTCTGGACAAATCTGAGTTGCCGCTGGATTGCAGCATGTCCAAAGTCACTGTCAGAATCTGAATCTGAAGCAGACCTCTTAGGTGGAGATAGTGGAAGCTCTTTCTCTAGGTCAATCTTTGAATCATCATCTGTGTCGATCCTGGTCGTTTGGATTTGGAGTTGTTTGGTAGATGTTTCTGTAATTTCTGGAGGTTTCAGAAACAGAGCAGAAACAGGGTACGCTGTTTCCATTTCAACATCTGAAACCCTAGCAATCGGTGGTAACTCAAACTCAACCGACTCATCAGTCATACATCTGTCAAATGACGATAAACGCGTCATCTCATGCTCCGTTTCATTCTCTTTCGACAACAGCGGCTCATCTACACCTCCATCAATATCCAAGCCATCTTTCTTGCTTTCCTCAACAATCCAAAATCTACAAAAATAACATTCAATTCTCAAAATCCATAAAAACCCACAAACCAAATTCATCTAAAATGGTAAAAATGATACCTTTGCGTAATGAAGATGATGATTCGGAACAAAACGGAGAGGAGGTTGCAGAGGAGAGACCATAGGAGAGACAGTAGGCAAAGTATATGCATGTCTCTGGTTGAGGTTTCGGCAAGGTCATGTGACAGAGATTCTACGTGCACAGTCGAAGTGGTATCTGAAAAGACAAGACTCGTTTCGGTCATTGTCGCACTTGCACCGGGTTCAATCTGGTCTCTGTCTGTTGCAAATCGATAGTCAAGTCAAATGTAGACTTTTTATTTGCATTTTTCTGTGAAGAAATACATTTAAGGTGTGAAAGTTGTAAAAATTGATATAAATTCATCAGCAAAATTAATATAAATAAAAACAAGTCATTAATTTTTCATTGGCAATATATGTTTGACAGCATTTGATCGTATCATCGTACAAAGTAAAAATTGTTGAAATTTTCCTAAAATTGGATGTTAACAAAACGATTGTTAACAAAACTTCGATATATTTTTAACAAAACTTCGATTGGAAGAAAGATTGATAACCAAATGAGAGATGTCATTTTTTGTGTGCTTGGGACAATGCAGCTAGCTTATACTGGGGATGTTAATGGGCATAAAGAATTGTAGCTTGCCAGCTGTTCATCTCATGTTGATACAAGACAGGCAGACAGCTAGAAAAACATTTACTTGCGTTATCAAAATGTCCTTCCTTCAATGGTTTTTCTTACATCAGAAACTTAAAAAGCTACAGCTGTTCATTTAAGGTTTCCAATGATGAATATGTTAAAGATTTCTGAGATAAAATGTTCATTAGCTGAACTGAGCAACATGTGATGGAGAGTAGCTTCCAAAGGGGCCGACACCAAACTAAACTGTAAGCCACAAACTCGTTAAACGGGCCGAAGATCAGATCGTTAGAATTAAATGGGCCGGCCCAATAGCCGACGACTCGCTTGCCTTGAAACCCGGGAGTGTGTATGTAACGGTCTTGTGGATAAAGTTAGTTGTAGCAGTTGAGCTAATGAGAGATTAAAAACCTTAATTCAAGGTATCATTCCATCAGGTTTTTGAATCAAACCCATTTGTCATTTGTGAAATATCGACCTAATCTCAGCTTTATTGTGTCATCTTTCAATATGATCCTAAATTGATGATGCTGGCGGACATGTTTGAGATGAACTAGGTTTCTCCAACTTGGTGTCATGTTGGAGTATAAATAAGTGACAAACTCAACCTTACTTCCTATCAAGTTTACACAAGCTTAAATACACAGTCTATTTGGGAGGAGAAGTGCAAATATGAAGCTCATTGGAGGTGAAAGCTCAAGATCAGTGACTAGAGCTCTGGCTATAGTGGACCTTGTTTTACGACTGGTCGCGTTCGTCGGTGCCTTAGGGAGTGCCATTGCGATGGGGACGACCAACGAGACATACCTAGTTGTGACGCAATATTATGTAAGATTCAGAGCTGATTTTGATGATCTACCCAGCTTCGTGTAAGTTATGGTTTAAGGGAGTTTTCCTATATATAGAATTTTGAAATGTCAGAGGCTAATGTTTTTTGGTTTTGTGGCTTTCAGTTTCTTTGTAGTGGCTAATGGAGTAGTGGCTGCATATCTTCTACTAGTTGCTCTTCCACTGGCCATAGTGCATCTCATCAAGAAGCATCAGAACTCGAAAAGCCGCATCATTTTGGTTACTCTTGACACTGTAAGTATGAGAGATCATCTGAAATTCTAGCAGAAATAAGGAAAAATTCCCTAAAAGTTGCTCACTGTAGTAGTCTCTTTGAGTTGAATCAGGCAATGCTGACACTCCTGACAGCCGGAACAGCAGCAGCCACCTCCATGGTCTACCTAGCTCACAAAGGCAACCCAAGGACCAACTGGCAGGCAATATGCCCTCAATTCAACTCCTTCTGCGAGCGCATTTCAGGTTCCCTTATAGGCTCATACATCGCAATGCTAATGCTCATACTCATCATCATCTTATCCGCATTAGCCATCTCCCATCACCACCACTAAACTCACTCTACACTACTTTAACCAATCAACCATCAATCCTTTAACATTCTCATTATACAATAAAACGTCAGTCTCCAATACCACAGCTTGATTCAAGACTGCCCTCCCTTTTCGTGTGCTCTGACATTTTCTTGATGTATTATAGTTTCTTTGTCGTGCGCAGTGTGCCTAGTTTCAATGAAGCTCTTGAGTATTTGGTACTTTCATAGTTCAATTTACATTTACAGATAATTCAAGTTTGACATAATCTCATACAAGATGTGAGAGACTTCATCACTGGCCTTAAGCGAAAAATGCGACAACTTCATCAATTGATTTTAAGGCCTTCTCATAGTAGAAATAAGATTCATACACCTTTGGAGTCCTGATATAAACATCCAACTGCACAAATCAAATCCAAGTGTTACAAAACCAAATCAGAACGATTAGGGACAGTTTTTCAATAAAAAACTGAAATTTTTAAAGAACTCAAACCTGGGACATGTTTTCAACAAGCTGGTTGGCTGTAGTGACGTATGCTTTCCGTCGATTCTCCGGCAGCAATGTCATCACATTCTTCAAATCCTTATCAAGATAAGCAGACTTCAACCTAATGTAAAATAAAACATACCTCCATGACATTGTCTCCAACATGTGTCTTAAGCTATGCAAACCCTCCGCTGTTTGCTTGATCCTCGCAGCTGCATCCTCTGCAGACAGTCCCGGTTCAAAATACTTCTCTCTAAGAAAAGATCTCACACCCCATTTCTCTGCAAGAGCTAAAGGAGTGGTCATTAGAGTTGTTAACCCTTCTGCTGCCACTACTGCAAGCAGAGTGGTGGAGACCAGGCGCCGCCGGTTAGGGTGGTTGTTTTCGGTGGAGCATGATGAGTTGATGACTGAGAGATAGCGTTTGTGAGGTTGGTGGGTTTTTGACGACGGAGGAGTGGTGGAGATGTGAAGGATGCGGTGGCCATTGAACTGAGTGATGTTGAGAAGATTGAATTTGGTTGGTTTTTCTGTTGTAGAAAAAGTTGACTCTCTGGGCAGAAGTTTTGACTGACCGATCTGCCCGGATATCCATCGCGGACCTTACGCTTATTTGATAGGGATAGCAGCCCAATTAGTCAAGCCCATTAAGCTGGCTTTGTTCTACGCAAGTCGTTTAAATTCCGGTATGAACGATCACGATCGTGCCACATCGACAAGAGAGTAAATCGTAGGGGTGTGAAAAATCGCAAAAAAATTTGGACCATTTCTCGATTTGTGCGTGTCATCCTTGCGCAGGGGCCATGCTAATCTTCTCTGTATCGTTCCAATTTTATCGGATGTCCCCGAAGGGACAGACTGCATAACTTGTGTCTACATATACTTCGTCAATATATGAATTCGAACGATGTGGGATATAAATCGCTTGCAAACACGCCTAATTTGAAACGTCGTCGTAACATTCATTTTCGTAGTCGCTTGGCGAGGGTTCGACTCCTAGCAACGAAAAATATCAAGTAGGGATTTCAAATTAGGGTTTAGTCGGAGAGCATCAACGACTTGAACCAACTGCAAATCGAATCTTCTGTCGTTTACGCATGTCCGATCAGCAACAGGAAAAGTTAACCATGTCAGCAGACCCTCTCAGCCAACCCGATGGCTCGAATTTGAAAACGATTGGGAGATTGAGGAGAAAGTGCAGAAAGCTGGTGGTTTGGATTCTGAAGGATCTTCTTGATCTGGTAAAGTCAGCTTAGAGAAACTTTAACCTAGTGATTTACATTGCTTCATTTGGCTGGAACTTTTTTCGATAATATCAATATTAACTTCCCTGTGGTGTCTGATTGGTTTTCTCTATGAAGTCTTACAAGTTACATTTGATTCGCCTTATTATGTTTGATATGTTTTTGCTTTTGAGCTTCGCACTGCAAGTCGAATAAAATGTTAATATCGTCTATAAAGATTGCAAAAATGTTGTTGGAGTTAAATTGCTAAACAAAGAATGGGTTTGAGTCGAAAGGTTAGGATTATGTGCTGCTTTTGTCTAATTCTATCATAGAACTAATAGTTCTACGACATATTTACATTTTTTAATTTGTCTATTGTTTCATTCTGCAGAGTCTACTCGTCTTTGTCATCTTCGTCATAGATGAAAGGCAACGGTACTGACTTGAAGGCTCGATATTTTCCTACGTTGTTCAGATGCTCATTCTCTACCCTAAAAATTTGAAAAATATTAGTATTGGAGTTCCAAGAGTTTGAATGTATATATGGGAAATGGCAAATGGAATAACAAGTAGGAATTTACCTGAAGAAGTTCCATATGCCTCTTCGGATTATCTCTAGGCTAGCGACAACTGCCAAAAAGATCTGCCTATGCATCACCAACACTTGAAGATTTAGCACTGTTTGCAACCAGGCAAACTTTAGTAGGACATTCAGAACCTGCAAAAATATATGTAAACAGAGGTTAAGGTAATTGCTCTAGGAACAAGGCTTAATTTGTGTCTGAATGGCCTTAGTTGCATGTTGAGCTCTTACTATTGCTACAAAATACACTCCTCTATTGGGAATCATGAGCTTGTCCCTCAACCATTTGTTTTTGGAGTTCCTTTGCAATAGCCCCCAGTCTACTACTGTATCCCAGTATAAGCCATAAACTGCTGCAACTACGGAGGTAGCCCAGGCCAGAATCATCCATATAGCCCCACCGTTGAGGCTGTATGCAGTCCTCATACTGACAGCAACAATGGTCGAGAAATACTTTAGGCCGTTGAAACCTTGCATTGGATCTTTCTCTTCAAATAAGCGTCTAAGACACTGCAAAGGACTTCAGGTTAGCAATAAGCTTGTTTCCATGCATAATGAATAGGCTAAGAATATATATTATCTGAAAGATGACGTTTAACATGTTTGTGTAGGAAGACGTACTTGGAGAAGGCGTGACCAGTAGGGGATGACTGCAACTATGAAAAAGAAGGTATTGTATACTTCACTGGATTTGCATGAGTTTTCCCTTTTCTTATAGTCTCCCCATCCATAGTAACAGATATAGAATAAAAGACTTCTGAATGCTTGCACCTGTTTGAATTATGACACAGTTAAATTGACTTGACCTTGATGATCATTTGCCTAGTTCTACTCTTAGTAATATCAAAAGGGGTGCTCACCTGACTAGTTAACTGATCAGCCAGGAAAAAGTCCGGGAATGTAACCTTGTAGAAAGGAGCGAGAATACAGTGGATGACGCTTGCCAGAAAGAAGAAGCGACTTGATCGGTATAATACATTGAAGGGGAACACTAGCACAGCGGTCAAAATCTGCATATTGAGAAAAAGAATTATTAGCCAAAGAAGTAGGTGAGGGTAAAAATCTCTACGAGGAAACTTGATCTGATAGGAGTGCATACCAAAATAATGCCTAGAGGAATAAGCTCAGTCAGTCCACCATAATCTTTAGTGTGGGGATCCATTTCCATGTCCAGGTTTAAGAGCACACTCACCAATGCCAGCACCGCTATTGAAGAACTCAGGAGGAACACCTCTCTGTATCCCAACTCTGTTCCTCGCTTGAACCCAAAGATAAAGGAATAGTTGACTCTGTACCTCCTCCAGAAATATACGTTTGCACCGAACATCAGGATATGTAGAACGACAAATCCAAAAAGGCTGCAGTGAGGGTACAAATTTATCACTTTCATTTCAAAAAGTTATGCCAAAGTGGAAGCACATGGATGCTAAATTGCAGACGTGGGCTAACCTGTATAGGGGGAACATGGTGTTCATGTACTGGGTTCCTCCTTCACTCTCTAAAATTTTGCGAGCTCGAATGACTAGAATAAGTGCAAGAAGGAGAGACCCAATGCAGCCAGCAGATAAACCTGACAGTTGATTTCCACAGTTCATCAGACAAGAATTCAGCTAATCTTATTGATAAATTCAGAAACAGGCTGTGATGCTCACCTAAGTAGAATGTCGTCCTGTGCTTCTCCCTTTTCACCCTGGGTCTCAAGAAGTCCATGCCTTTACGGCGATTTGAGTTGGAGAAGTGTTTTACAAATGTGTCCTCCACTCTCACTATCAACTTAGTTATGTCCTCAGAGCTGCCCAGGAATGAGTTATCAACCATTTTTAGGTATGCCTTCGACGCATTTCTTGAAGTTGCCTATCATATTAATTTGAAATGTATCAGATATGATGTTTATTCTCAGGCAGGAAATCTTTAAGTGGAACTTTGCTGTAATTGTTTGCGCACCTTATCATATTTCTTCATGATTTTGAAGAAGGCAAGTGTGTTCAGAAAGCTGTAATAGGTTATGCGAAAATGTTTCAGCTTTATGTTACTTGAAGCGTATAATTCAGAGTAATGGTAGTTTACCGGTCTTGGTTACCTGTAGCTCTTCAGAAGCCTGAGTTTGTTATAAAACTCAAGGAAGGCGAGCCTGAGTTGGCCTTCAACTTTCTTCAGGTTACGGCGGCTGAAGTCACTGTCTTCATGCCTATCCGAGTGAGTGAAGAAGTCTTTTATGGCAGTGTAAGGAGTTCCTACAAGAGTACTGTCCATTGTCGCATGACCAAGTACACTTAGAGAAGCCAACCTTGTGGCCTTTTTGTGAGACCCCTGATCATAAGTGCTGCAATCGACCATTTCCCTTTCTCCGGCGGTAGCCTCATCACCTGACTCTTCTGCCTGTCCATGTCCTTCATCAATGGCTTCCATCTGAGCTTTCCCTGCACAAAGGTCAATTATCATTCTAAAGGACATTCTTGAAAAACCCATTTCAGGAAAGGGAAAATGGCAAGACGGAGTGAAGAAAGTTCTGAACTTTCGAACACCCATTTGGCCAAATTGTATAAACATCCGAGACACTTACTGGGTGCTTTAGCACTGGAAGGGGTGGAGGAAGACAATGCTGCCACCGACACCGCCACATCGGCTGCCAACCCATTCCCCTCAGCCACCGTATCAAACCCCTCATCCAAAGGCCTCACAACCCTAACCCTGAAAGCAATCAAAGCATTCATCTGCTTATTCAGCATCTCAGCCTCAGTTATCACCTCCTCCACTTTCTCTCCATAAAACTTCTCCACCTTATTAAACTCCTCATCCAGCTTGTTAAAGAACTTCACCTCACCATCACGCAAACCACCCTCACCTTCCTCCCCCACCAGAAACACCGTCTCATACGCCTCCGCCACCTCATTCCTCCTCACCCTAATCGGCGGGTTCTCAATATCACCACCCTCTGGTGATTGCACCATGCTCTTCCTCCGCAGCAAGCCACTAAATGCTCTGTATGGTGACTGTGGTGGCACCACTCTAGTCTTCTGAGCAGATGACTCAATCTGCTTTATCAATTTCTTCAATGAGCTGTAGTTTACATAAGCTTCTTTCCATTCAGGCACCATCTGAGACACGAATTCTTTCCCAAACTTCATCTTCCAGTCTCTCAACTTCAACAGATTTTAATATCAATCCTTTTGTGTAACAATGCATTTACTGAATCCGAAGGTGAATGATTGACAGAAGATTGAGATGGGTTTAGGGTTTTATATGAATTGGTTTATGCGTGTAGATATCTCACGCGGATTTCAACATGAAGATGAAAGTTCAAGAAGCTTGAAAGTAGCAGGTCAAAATAGACACCTCTAAAAAAATCTAAAGATATCTTTAGATTTTTTTGGTACTAAAAAGTCATGGAACAGAAGCTGCTGCTTTTTGAAGAGAACATAATCATGGAGTAAGTGCTGTAAATTGCTCTATGATTTAAAAGATTGAGCTGGCTTCAACTCATTGTTATATATCTTTATCTTCTTAGTTACTTCTGCTTCCTGGTTGCTGATTCTTGATTGGTCAAACTGAGGCTAATGACATGAATTTTGAGCATCTATCACATTTAGAGTTTTTTCATGACAAGAAGTCATTCCATTTTGCAGTTTTCTTAAACTTTGGTTCATATATGATGTGAATCAAGTTAAATGCATGTTTAATAATTGAAACTCTCATTAATTAACAAAGAAACACCTGTGTTGGTGTGGTGTGTTTATCTCCTAAAACCACAATCTGCTCCTTGATTAGATAGTTTACTGTATACGCTATAATGATTAGCTGTTTTAGAGTAATTTGCTACTTTAGCATCATCACATTATTCTAATGAAACAATTATCAAATAACACTGCAGCCTCCTCAACCAGGTCCTCTTAAGAACAGTAAAGTCTGGAGGTGTCTCCAGGTCGGTGTCCCCGTTTTTGATAATACATTTTAACAAATGTGTGGCGTCAATGATCACGTTGAAACCACAACTAGGGGTTGACAATGGACCGGGTCGGGTTGGGTTTGTTGAGAAAATAGATAGCCCTAAGTATACTCTAGAGTTGGGTAGGGCCGGACTTGAACTTATAGATCAAAGTCCTAGGGTCATTCATGACCCTATTGAATAGGGCCGGGTCGGGTCAGCCGTACTCTAAAGGACCAAACGCCCAAATTTTTAAAAAACTATTTTATACTACTCAAGCTCAATTTGAGCTCAAGATTACGAGCTCAAATAAGCCCAGATGGTTGCACTTCATCTCAGCCAATTAGCCAAGAGAAGTATGAAATTTGGATTGATTGGGTTGGATTTTTATTTACGTGCTCTGCTCTGCTCACTCCCTCCATTTTTTATATCATCCCAAGTTATAAATCTTCTGATGCATGTGTTTTTCCCAATTAGCTCAATCACATTGAATGTCCAAATCCCAACAAGAGGAGTTCATTTGCATAAGTTGAAGTGGAAGTTAAGCAGCATGAGACTTGAATGACAAGCAAGTCTTCCATGATTTATGCATCATTCTAAGAAGCAACTAGTTTTGAAGTATAAAGAAGTTCAGCACAAATGTTCTGATTTAAGATATGCTGTTCTGACCAAGTATGCACGCAATGTTGCTTATGAAATTTTATAAAAGTCAAGAAGCTTTGACAAAAGCTACCTGATCAAGATTGAGGACTGTATCGAGAAAAAAAAGATTGAGGACAAACATGTTGTAGTAATAGACTTGGTCCAGTTCTATGAAATTACGAAATGCTGAAGGTTGAAAGTCTCAGTAGCTTCCCATGGACTCATTTGCTTCATCATCCTCCATGGGAGCGGGCATGTTCAGATCGATGAGGTCGTGTGATTGAGTAACTTGTCTCTTGACATTTGCTGAGATTTCATCATACCTGTTATCCTCAGACCCTTCAGTTAAATGCAAACTCCGTTGACATGCTACCTTGTGGTTTGGTCTGAAGGCTTTGGAACGCACTGGAGGCTCGTACTTGCATTTCTTTCGATTATCATTCACATTGCCTGAATCATCATCAATTATGCCTTTTCCTTTGCGTATGTTGTTACGGCCAGCAGTATGTTGTTTGTTATCTGCTACATTCACATCGAAAGGCTGGTGAGACTGAGAGTGGATAAGAGCCTTGTGCTCAACTCTATTGCAAATTTGAGACTCATTTAAAGCACCATTCCTTGGATATGACTCCATCTTAGGCCTTTTAATCTGACTGTATCCTTCACCATCCATCAAGCTTTTGAGCTTCTTCAGACTCAAATGTGGCTCACAATTTGAATCTTCTTCCAACTTGTTCTTCCTTGGATTTATTCCATTTCTAACATACCCAGAATCAAAACCATCTAAAGATTCGAACTTTTTCATCCGATGTCTCTCCTTAATCTCGTTCAGACCATACTTGCTCAAACCATCCTTGTTTCCCAATCTAGTACTATTTGATCTATCTTGTAACACAACAGAATTGTTTTCAGACGAATAATTCAACCCACTCCAGTTGCTTGAATCCCTTGACAACATCATCAAGCCAATTGCAACCTCCTCCTGCTCAATTCCAGAAGACTCAGACGAGCAATTATCAACCACATTAAGGTTCACCTTCGAATCAGCAACATAATCATGCTTCTTGTACCTTGTTCTCCTCAATCTCCTCTTCATCTTTCCAGCCCCAGTCTCAGATTCAGAATCAGATTCACTGTCCATCATCACCATCTTCTTCTTAGCAACAGCATTGCTTGAAGGCTTCTCCTTCTCAGAGTGACAAGCCATGTGTCCACACATAGCTTTGGATGACTGAAAGCCTTGCCACATTTGTTGCATACAAACTTCTGCTGATTGTTCACAACACTTTTGCTGGTTGAAACTCTTAATGTCTTCTTAGGGTTTTGCTTTAGCCGATGAGCAGCTCCATCTTCTTCTTCTTCTTCTTCATCCTCTTCATGTAAAGATGCAAACTTTACTTTCTGGGCAGTGATTTTGTCAGCTTCAGCATGCTCAGCAGCAGTAGTAAGACGCGTCTTGCTGCTGCTGCTGCTCCTGGCGTTGATCACCTTGCTAAATCTCTTCATCTGCCAACTAATGCCTCCAATCCAAACTCCAACAAACACCCAGATCAGAAAGCTAAAAAAGACTAAAACTTTAACATTTTTGTTGACTAAGAAAACTTCCAAATTAAACAAACAACCCAAAAAACAGGACCTGGATCCAGAAAGTAGCTTCAATCTGGTTGAATAAAAAAGAAACTGAAAAAAGGAGAAATTTTTAATTAAATCTAACTATGAGACATATCACAAGAAGCTTGCTTTACTCCCTCTTGAGATGATGATTCATTCAGAAGAGCATCAAAAGGCATGTTGTTTCATCTGCTGGCTGCTACTACTAAGAGATGTAGACAGGTTTTGGCAGAGAAGAACAAGAGATCTCAACACACATTACACAAATAAGGAATTGAGAATGAGAGAGTTGGCCCATTGAAATTCCATTCCATATCTTCTTTTCTATAATTAAATCTTCTTAAATAAATTAAATGTTTCATTTTCTCAAATTGAACCCCATTGGCCATCAATTTGGAAAAAATATTACTAAAACAAACCCATGATTTATTTTCAATGGTAACTCCTAAAGATCCAATCTTTATGTTGTGAACAAGACAGAATTAGTAAAACATAAGATTCTAGTTTTTGGGTGTGGATTGCTTACTTGCTATTTTCTCTCTGTTTTTGGGAGAACAATTCCATGCATGAAAAGCAAGGTGGAGTATGAATGGAGGAGAGACATGTGAGTGTCACGTGTGGTGAAGAGTTTGGGGATTTGGAGGGTTGGGATTTGATGAGGATCACAATGTGGGTGAGGGCTGTATGGATTAAATGCCTTGCTTTGTTTCCTAGTTACTATGCTTAGGGTTGCTTGAATAAAAGTTTGATTTGATGACACATTTTGAAACTCATTGTAACACATTTATGACAAGCCAGGATGTCTCAAGCATCACCAAAAATTGGACAACAGAAGAACATAATACTTAATGATGTAAATGTAGAGTGTTTATTTTAGAGTAGAGAATCTGGTTTCGATGGCACCGGAAGCCCATTGCTCAGAGTTCAGACTACAGCAGGCATGTCTTTGAGCCAGGATCGAGAGGCTTGCCAATGGCATAAACAATGAACCCAATTTCTCTCATTTTATCAGCATCAACGACGTTCCTGCCATCGAAAAGGAATGCTGGCTTTTGCATGTTCTCGAAGATTTTCTTGTAATCAAGAGACTTGAACTCGTCCCATTCAGTAAGAATGCAGATTCCATGGGCATCCTTGGCAGCCTCGTATGCGTCTAAGACAACATTAACTTTGTCCATGTTAGTTGGGCTTGATGGTTGAAGATGCATAGGATGGTCCCAATCAAATTTCTTCATTGTGAGGTCTCGTTGAATTTGGTCTTTGGAAACCTGTGGATCATAGATATTGATTTTAGCTTTGTCACCTAAAAGGCCTTTGCAAACATCAATTGCAGGAGTCTCTCTTGTGTCACCAGTGTCTTTCTTGAAAGCAAAACCTAAGACAGCAATCTTCTTTCCAGAGACAGTGTTAAACATTGATGAAACTATACGGTTTACAAACCGGTTCTTTTGATAATCATTAATCTTGATGACTTGTTTCCAATAATTTGCAACCTCGGGAAGGCCATTGCATTCACAGATATAGACCAAGTTCAAAATATCCTTTTGGAAGCATGACCCACCAAAACCCACACTGGCATTTAGAAACTTAGGACCGATTCTCGTGTCCTTTCCAACTGCATACGACACTTGTGTTACATTTGCACCAGTTGCTTCACAGAGAGCAGACATAGCGTTGACAGACGAAATCCTCTGGGCCAAAAACGCATTTGCAGCTAGTTTAGAGAGCTCAGCTGACCAAAGATTAGTGCATATAATTTGCTCCACCGGGACCCAGTGAGCATAAACATTTTTCAAAGCCTCAATGGCTTTTGCACCTTCGGGAGTCTCCCTTCCTCCAATAAGAACACGATCAGGCTTAAAAAGGTCCTCAATCGCAGTTCCCTCCGCTAAAAACTCAGGGTTTGAAAGAATCTGAAAGTTAATTCCTTTACTGTTGTGAGTCAAGATTTTCTCAATAGCCTCAGCTGTTTTCACAGGAACAGTAGATTTCTCAACTACAATCTTATCCGATTTGGATACATCAGCAATCATACGAGCAGCACTTTCCCAATAAGTCAAGTCAGCAGCTTTACCAGCTCCAAGACCTTGAGTCTTAGTAGGAGTGTTAACAGACACAAATACAATATCTGCCTCACAAACATGCTTCTCCACATCAGTGCTGAAAAAAAGATTCCTCCCTTGCATTGCTTCACAACGTCATCTAGCCCTGGCTCATAAATAGGGAGATGATCACTGTTCCAAGCATCGATCCTTGGAACTGAGATATCTACAACCACTACTTCAATATCGGGACACTTGAACGCAATGACAGCCATTGTTGGCCCTCCCACATATCCAGCACCAATGCAGCATATTTTCACCATTTTGATCTCTAGCTATTCTGCGGAAATTACATTTGAAAATAAATTCAACTGAAACATAAAAATCAAAACTTTATAATCAGAAATCAAAACTTTATAATCAGAAATCAATTTTCAAGATTTTGCAAGCGCACCCAGATCTAAACATATAAAGACAAACCAAACAGCGTATAAGATTAAATCAAACGAAACCATGAGACATTTGAATTACAAATGATCGTAAAACAAGTTGGAAACAGTGCATGTTTTTTATACAAAAAGGGATTTGGAAAGGTAAAGAAGATGAGAATTAGGTTACCTGGAAGAGGATCACTGGAAAATGAGACTCGTGATTTTGGGAGTGAGATGTGAGGTAAGAAGAATGAGATGCGCGAGAAACGTATGCGAGTGAGTGAGTGAGCGAGCGAGCGTAGAATGAGGAGAGATCGGAAACTTGGGTTCATTACCTTCACGGAACTGCGTCGTTTCGTCTAAGTTGGCTGTCTTAAATCTGTAAAATGGAGATGCAGGGGATCGAACCCTGTACCTCTCGCATGCAAAGCGAGCGCTCTACCAGTTGAGCTACATCCCCGTGTTGGAAGTCACTCAAAACACTAATTAAAATATTTAAATATTAATCCTCATCCTATCAAGAATATAATATTTTTTGACGGCTGTTGTTGTATCTAAAACTCATTTCAAAGGACTGGCCATGCATTGTTCCATCTACACATCCACGATGCAAAACATGTGTCCATCATTAATCTTTTAGTTCATAACTTGATGACACAATATTCACTCTTCATACCCTTTTGGTGCAAAGTCAGCTTATATGTACAAAGTAGGATGATGAGATAGTTCCAATTCTTGCACTTAATAATACTCGTAGTAGACAAACATGGATCCGGACCAAACATGACAGCATTGATCATGCTTCCTCATCAAAGTAATTATCAGGCAGGCGGAACTCCTCTAACTGGTTGAAGCACTCCATTTCATCCTCATCTGGTTTCTGAAAGCAGAACAAATGGATCACATACAATGTATTATCACTTGAAAACTGCAGAAAAAATAGACAAACATACCACATATTCCAAGTTGTAAAATCGATCAACAAGCTGAAGTACTTCTTCAGGAGTGAAGTATCGTCCGAAGCTGCAAATATGTTGATGGTTAAAACTAGTTGTACCAATCAGAAAATGATGACCAAACGCATCTTACCTCCTACGCAAATATTCCATAAGTCCATAGAGGATGAAGTGTCGATGAATCCCTGTGTATAATTACACATCATTTTCATTTACAACTGAGACAAAGAATCCAACTCTGATTCCACAATATGAAATGTAGAACATTAATATAAATTATATTCAAACAAATTAACCATCTAAAATTTGTGAAATCAATGAACTTCTAGTTCCGGAATCTTAGGAATTAACACAACTCTACTCTGCCATAAAACAATCTCAGACTAGGAATAAATGTTCTGCAACATTGTTAACTGAGCACTTAATCTGACCCTGTAATTTTGCCGGAGGATAAATCTCAAGAGCTTCCAACAACTTGAGCTCCAAATCAACTTGCGAATGCTCCTAATTATTAAAAATTATATCAAAAATCACATTTCTAGGATCGCGTGCTGGAAACAGAGTTATGAACAGAGGAAAGAATTAACCTTGGAAAGCGAGGAAGCTGAAGAAGGCGGAGCGTTGCATGGAGATTGAGTGGACGTTCCGTCCTGTTCCTCCTGTTTAGGATCTCCAGCCATCGTCAGGAAAACAACGCTCGATTCGACCTGAGGGGTTTTGGGGATTTTGATCAGTTTTTCAATTTCAATTTTGCAGTTTTCAGCTCTAGGGTTTTGGCGTTTGATCCGGAAGAGCTCAAGTTGAAAATCGTATTTCTGTTTCTCGGGCTTCTGATTCGTTCGGCCCATTTTACAAGCCCAATTAGGCCCAAGTTCAACACAATCTATGGACATGATGAAATTGTTTACACTGAATGCTTTTAGTTCAAAATAATAATCAAATACAAGTATTTTGAAGCTAAACAGCTTGAAGGTCTTTCTGAAGGCTGTCTTGCTTGACAAATTCTGTGATCAAAGCAGCAACAGAGCTTGGTTTTTCGACGTGAGGAATATGCCCGCAGTCAGGGATTTGGTGCAGAACCGACGTCGGAATTTCAGATTGTAGTTTCTGCAGCAGCAAATGAGGATTAAAAATGTCAAACTTGAGTTGAATATGTCTAGATAAATATATGGGAATATTTACAACTAGACTGACCTTGGCGAATTCTTTGCTTATTATTTGATCATCGTCACCCCATATGATTAAAGTCTTCTGCTTAACTTTACTGATCTGGTCTTTAACGTCATATCCACCACTCATCATAAAATCGACAATGGCGTCGTTCCACCAGGGGTATAGACAGTGTAAGCGCCCGATCTAGGGATCAGTGCACCCAAAGAAACTGTTACAAACAGATTCCAAATCTATTGACTGGCCACAGTTACCTCAAAAGGCTCACCTTCATCCAGTCGAGAGCGATAGCAAGTGTAATATCTTTGAAACACAAAAAGTTTGCATACAAGCGCAGTGGGACGCTCTTCAAAACGGCAACCTGATTCAAAATTTTAAAAATATCTTTAGCAAGAAATGCATCAGATTAATGACAGAAATGATACTCAAAAACTGACCCCAAGGTAGGCTAATGCTTTAGGTATTGTTTTCATATTCCAGCTTCAGCGTATACACTTGCATCTATTAATACAAGTCTCTCAACCTGAAAGAAATGTGGTTCTTGAGTTAACACACTAGACGCAAGATAGTTCTCAGGGAATAGGCGTCCATTAATTAAAGACAAACTTACGGCGTCCGGGAAACTGACTGCAAAGTCAATTGCAACAGCAGCACCGAGGCTAGGACCAACCAAAATCATCGGCTTATTTATGTAAGACTTCCATAGCTCCATTAATGAGTAACAAGGCAAAGTCAAGAATAAAACCAATCACGATAATCATAAAACTTGAATATTGAACGTCAAGTACCTGATAGAAGTGGTCGCGCTTTGAAGCCACACTACAAGATGGGAGCTTCTCTAGCCCATGTTTTATCAATCAAGTAACCATCAATCATCATAGCTATCAAACCCGATAAGAGTTACGGTACCTAAGGAAATTACCTAATTCCGAAAACCCCCAGCCTAGAATATCAACAGCCCATGTCTCCAACCCAGCCTCCTCGAGCAACGGATATGTGTATCTCCACTCCAAACAAGAGCTACACAACAGCAACCCTAATCCATTTACCAATCAAATATAACCAAAAATAAACAAATATGTCTTCCAACTCAATAACAAACCTGTCAAAACCATGGAGAAGAACAACTGGATTTTTGCTGCTTTGTACCAAGGGCTTCACACAACTACTCATTATACGTCTCTCCGACAAAACATCCTACAAGGAATCAGTTGATCATATTCAGAACCAAGCTAACCACAGCTCGACAAAATTCAAATACAAGAAAAAGCAACACAAACTTTTAAATGCTTGAATCACAAAATGCAAGTACCAACAAATTCATCAACAAAATATGTATATCATAAAACCCTAATTTCTTCAAATAAGTTAAGAAGCTCAATTAGGGCTCAATTCAATAAACCCCAAATAGCAAAAATATATCTTACAATCACAGGAACCCTCTCAATCCTCGACGCTAGCTTCCTCGCAAATGGGTCCTTGATATTCTCAACTTCTTTAGGTAAGAAATGCGGAAACTTGAGATCACAAGTAAACACGAATCGCTTCGAGGGTTTCCGATTAACAGACCTCCCAAACCCCAATGTCGTCGGAGGAACACTAAGACACGACATCATCGTCTTCTCCGACAACTCAACCCAGCATTATCCACGTAGATGAGCCGCAACTCTATCCTCTCAGCAGAGTTTATGTGGCCACCGAAGTACTGATTTACTGTAAAAAGTTTGAATCTTTGACAAAAATGGTTAGAAATTAACTACACTGGTCAATTAAGACTGCGTTAAAGATTCAACTTATTTATCTCCTTTTACCTAAAAGATTCTAACTTTGATTTCGAGATTATAATTACATAAGCTAATCCGACGATAGAAGAGACAAATCAGTTATCAATGCTGACAAAATTAGCTGTATATTCCACACGACCACAAAATCGGTAAAAACTTTAAGATATGGTTGGGATTCCAAGAATAGGAGAATCAAACAGATTCCACCGATTCACATGCCTCTTATATATTCAATCATCGATTCATTTCCATTCCGCAGGAATCAGAAGCTCAAACAAGTTAATAACAATCCATCTAACCGCCTCTTCACTGCGGTCTCTTTCTCAAATCTATTGTCAGGTAAAGTTTGATCCTTTATGTGTGTTTTCGGCGCACCCGTTTGATTTTAGTGCCATAGTTTTGTGGGTATCTCAAAATATCACGGAAGGAATATGTTTGTTTGGATGGTGTTGATGTAAACTGTAGTAGTTGTCGTGTGGGACTGGCTTTGTTTGTTGTCGTATGAAACTATGATTGGTGACTGGCTTTTTGTGGGGTATTGGTTTGATAAAATATTGGGTTGTTATACTGTTTCATCAACCAGCTCTTCTGTTGAGAGCTGGAGATTCTGATTCTGATTTTATTCTGGTTCACATGAGTTTGAATTCGCATCTCCTATAGGTTCAGTTTCTCCCTAAACATGTTAAATCTTGGTCTTTATGTGGTGGTAAGCACTTGGTCAATGGTTCTTATGGATATGCATATTTTGCTTGATTTCTATGCTGCCTTCAGATTTCCAATATTGTAGTTCTTGTGGCTATTCCATCTTTAGACTACTGGAGTTGCCCTAATTTTTTTGTGATTCAGAATGTAATCTTGATGTAAGTTAAGCTTGTGGAATTAGGATTCACTTACCTTTTGTAGGATCTCTCTGAGCTCCTAGGGGGGATTCAGGTTTCATTGGACGGAGAAGTTTCTAATCGGTTGAAGATGTATATGGTGGAAAGCAAAGAGGGTGCCATAGGATGCATGCTGCTGGCTTTGTTATTTTTAGGAACCTGGCCTGCGGTTTTAACCCTCTTGGAGAGAAGAGGTCGCCTCCCTCAACACACGTATCTGGACTATACAATAACAAATTTCTTGGCTGCCATCGCTATTGCGTTGACATTTGGTGAAATCGGAAGCAGCAAACCGAATTTCCTCACCCAGCTCTCCCAGGTCATATTAACATATGTAGACTATGGCCTCTTTCTTTACTGATTTTGGCACTACTTTAATGCGCTCTATGGTAAAAATGGCTGTGTTCTGAAGCTTGATGGATTGATGCAGGACAACTGGCCTTCTGTGTTATTTGCAATGGCAGGTGGAATATGTCTGAGTTTGGGAAACTTGTCGACGCAATATGCATGGGCATTTGTTGGCTTGTCGGTGACAGAAGTCGTCACTGCAAGTATCACTGTCGTAATAGGTTTCTTTTCACTGCTTATTTCTATCTATTCGGTCCTTTGCTTTGGGAGTTTCTATTTTCAAACGGTAATTGTTCTGAACTGTTAATATCAGGAACAACCGTGAATTACTTCCTGGATGGAAAAATCAACAAAGCTGAGATTCTTTTCCCTGGTGTAGGCTGCTTCTTAATTGCAGTCCTGCTTGGTTCAGCTGTTCATTCATCAAATGCTGCTGACAACCAAGAAAAGCTTAATAGTCTACCGAGCAAGGGTGTGAATATATTAAATTGCTCTCATGATTTTTGTTTCATCGTGTAGTACCTGACCCCAAAATCTCAATGCATATATCATGCAGCTGAAACAAGACACCAAGATGGTGGAATTACGAATACTCCAAAGGCAAAAGTTGGGACTGCAGACTTCCTCATCGAGCTTGAAAATAAACGATCCATAAAAGTATTTGGGAAGAAAACTTACATAGGTCTTGCCATTACTTTTTTCGCTGGAGGCTGTTTTTCACTGTTCTCACCAGCATTCAACCTGGCAACAAACGACCAATGGCATACTTTGGAAGATGGGGTTCCTCATTTAACCGTATACACAGCATTTTTCTATTTCTCATTATCATGTTTTATCCTCGCCGTTATTTTAAATGTCACCTTCCTCTACCATCCGGTGTTGGGCTTGCCTAAATCCTCGCTCAAAGCTTATTTTAACGACTGGAACGGAAGAGGCTGGTCATTTTTAGCTGGCCTTCTTTGTGGTTTCGGAAATGGTCTCCAATTCATGGGTGGTCAAGCTGCCGGATATGCAGCAGCTGATGCTGTCCAGGTACTAAATTCTTAACAGTGCAACTTCTCTTGACCGTAAAAATAATGGAAATTGCACTAATAATCTGACTTTTGCTGTCCTGCCTCAGGCACTTCCACTTGTGAGCACATTTTGGGGCATACTTTTGTTTGGTGAGTATCGAAGATCCTCCAAGAAGACATACTTCCTCCTCATAAGTATGCTATTTATGTTTATAGTGGCTGTCGGAGTTCTAATGGCTTCTTCCGGGACTAGGAAAGAATAACCATAAGGCCGATATATTTATGACTGGCTTCTGCTACACCTAGACGTGTAGTTTTGCACGAGAAAACTCCCAGTTGGCTTATGAAAGAAAAAAAGACATAAACATGTTATACAGATACTTGAAGATCAGACCAGCTCAATTCTTGTATGATTATGTTCCTTTGTTCAATTCTTCAGTACTTTGTAAATAGTGTTCATTCATGTTTGAATTTCATTGAGCTTTTCCTATCTGCCACCTTATATAAAGCCTTTTCAATACTAGCTCAAAATATATTGACCATTAACAAATTTTTATGATACTTTTCCCTTAAATTACGGCGGGAATTTGTCTCGCCTGGTTTTAAGGAAACATTGATGTGCACGAGACCATGTTATCCTTAACTGGCAATGGCCAAGACAGCTCAAGAACAAACCAGACAAACTTCAATAATGATGATAATTTATACTAAGTTGCTACATCAAGACAGAAGTAAATGACAAGCAACAAGGCTGGGAATTTTGAGTTCTTTTAACTGGAAAAAATGAATGGTTTCAATCATCAGTTCAAATATGGTTCAGCAAATTAACAAACGGAACAATGCATGATCACACCTAAACTAGTTACTAAGCCTTCTTAATCTTCCTCTGCAATGGAAATCGGTATTAGAATTTTAAATAGGGAATGAAGGCGCTGATCATGACCATGAGGACGAGGAGAAGGGAATTTCCAGTGACCAATGATGCGGCAGCTTGAGGGCTGTAAATAGAAAGTGAGAGTTAGGAAATGAATTGTGTTAAAGAATTATTAGGAGTTTGGGGGATGTGCGCGCTTACACTTGCTTATCTGCTAGAGCCCCGCAATAAAGCACGTTATCTGGAATAGAGTTCTCGGTCTTGTTTGTAGCACTGAGATCCGGGTTTACCACCTTGATGTATGTTTCCTGACCCAAATGCCAGTAGTCAAGATTTTCAGTTCTTAAGTTCCAGATTCCTACGTTGTCTAGGGAAATCAAGATAGCTGTCCATGCCCCAGGGTACACCTGCAACGAATTCAAATGGTGCAATTAACATTTTATGTACATATTCAGCTTTTATGCATTGACATAAATTGAAGTATCGGTTAAAACCTGAACTGTAGAGCGAACGATACCATCCCACTTGTTGTATTGGCCCCTGCTGTTCTCTGTCCACTCACCGAAATCCATCCTACACGAAGAAAAATAAATCACTATAAAAGGTCTTGATGTTTATATCAGGATATTATAATTTTCATAAGAAACCTACTGTTCTTACCCAACCACAAAGAATGCGTATCCATCTAAATGATAGCTTTGTACCGTAGTATCGTTGTTCTGAAGAACAATTTCCATGAAACCCTTGTATGTTCCATTTATGATAGATGTATCCACCTTTGGGGCGGTTGTCAATGGTTTACTAGGGAAATCAACTTTATGGTTTCCCTTGATTTTGAACCATTCCGCCAGCCTGATTGGCGTCTTGGGATTAGTGAATGATATCCTGTTAAAGGTAGTTTTCAGATGCCCATTGATCTTCACTGGCGGCTCATTTTTAATCAAGTAGAAGTCTGTCACGTTGATTTGCCCATAGTGGAATGACCCTTGT
This sequence comes from Sedum album, assembly GCA_006409495.1. Lineage (NCBI taxonomy): Eukaryota > Viridiplantae > Streptophyta > Magnoliopsida > Saxifragales > Crassulaceae > Sedum > Sedum album. Next base: position 94,460 of record QZGG01000382.1, read on the forward strand.
GGGTTAGGTCGAGCACCACTGGCACTTCCGTTAGTTCTGCATCATTCAACAACTGACCTATATTAATGACATTGAACAAGTATAGCAAGTTCATAGAAGTAAAGTGTATCATGTCGCATACCTGATTGTTCTCGCTTGGTTCATTGAAAATGTCTTGTCATACTGATCGCTGGGAGGATCTGGCAGGGGACCAGCTGCCTTTCCTTTGGAGTTAGAGTAATGCAAGACACCAACGCCAGTGACTCTGGTCCACTCTGATTGATTCACAAACCTAGCACTCGCTACTATATAATAATCTGAACTTGCGTTCTGATCCGTATATAACAGAAAAGAATATGACTGACCCACATGAATATCTAGGGAAGTAAAATTGGTCATCACTGTGTATGTGCCTTCTGTCTCGGCCATCAACAAGTTATGGCCTTGAATCCTAAAATTCAAAGTGGTCGACACTCCAACATTATGCACACGGATTCGATAAGTCTTGCCTGCCCAAGGAAAAATAGATATTTACAAATAGCCCTTAATAACAGGACATATAAAAGTGTTCATTATTTCGTTGTGTAGTGACCAATTACCTGGATCGACATGGATTGTTTCATGTTCAATGCCTGCTGGAACAAGTGTGTCATTGTATCGATAAGGACCTTTCCCATTGATGAGAACACCGTCAGGCATCCCTAGTAGCTCCCCTCCATTAAGTGTCCTTCTCAACGCCTAAATAAAGAAAAAAATGTATATTACTCTGCAAGACAACACACGAAATCAAGTTTAACACCATAAAGGATTAGTAGAGCAACCACTAACCGTGTGGTTCCTGATGTACCAATCACCAATCATAATAACAATATCACCATCAGGCTGAGGGAATGGAACTGATATAATAGCTCGGTTATTTATAATGAATCCACCGTATCCCCCAGAAGCCTTCTGAAAGTTGAGCGAAGGGAAGTAGTAAAAGCTTCCAATTTGATCCTTAACTTGGAATTGATAAGTCCAGTTCCACCTAGCGGGAATTGGACAGTTTGTGCCAAAAACACCATCTTGCCATGAGTTGCGACGCATTTGGATCCCAGACCTATACAAAACAACCAATTCAATTCACTTCAATTCATCAAGGCAACACTGAATTTTAACAGTATCAAATGGGACCAGTGCGGCATACCATGTCATGAGAAGCTCTTCATCAAGATGGTTTCTCACATTGACAACAACATTGTAATTTGTAGTGACATTTATAACAGGACCAGGAAACTGGTCATTCACAACAATTACCTAAAACACAACAAAACATACGCAAATAAATCAGTCAACGGTCAACACCACATAAATCCCATAAACACTATCCACATTTCCAGATCTGAAAACCCAACAAGATTCAAACTTTACCAAACCCCAATAAAATCTTCACAAAACCCACATCCCAAAATCAACAAAAATGTACCTGCTGAGGGACGCCGAGCGGGGAGAGAGTCTTGTAAGACACCACAAACTCATAATTAGCATATGGATCGGCAGCAAGACAGCAGCTTGCTAGCAGCAGAACGCAAACAACAGCAGCAGTGACTGAATTCAAAGCCATTGAAGTGTAAAGATTCAATCTGAACTTGAATTGAAGAGATAGCAAATCAAAGAGTAACGCTCTTTGCTTAGCAGAGTGTAGTTTACATTATCCGAGTAAACAGACCCGAAACCGGAGCAGGAGGACAAAGAGAGAGAGAGATGGGGTTAGAGTGAGACGGCAGAAGGAACTGTTGCCAGTTGGGGTTTTATTGGGTTTAGTGACGGACAGCCTGCACTCGGTTTTTTTGAATAAGAAATGTTGGGATTTGGAGGTGGATGTAATCCGACATTTACACGTATGTATACGCGTATTTTGGTTCATCCAACGGTCGGATTTCAAATTGGAAATACGACGCGTGAATCAGCCACTTCTCACTCTCTATAGTACTATATGGATTGGCTTGGAATGTGGTCCCATTTTGGGTCTAATTCGTAGAGCGTGATGCTTAGGTGTTCAATTATACATAGACTCTTAAATTTGTAAGATTATATCTCGATCTTTTATATGATATACTACTTTCCATAAAGTGTTATTCATTTATTCTAAAAATAGACAAATATTGTTCCGTTGATGAAATAGTGAATGAGATGGACGATTAAAATATGATCTTATAAATATAAATTAAGGATAAAATATAATTGAACGTCCGTCAACAAGTGAATATGAAAGGATTAATAAATCAACTAAAAGTTGCTGGCAAAGACAAACAAGTGGGTGTTCAAACTGAGACCAATAAAGCCTAAATCACGCAAGAAATGGCTCACTAGGTAGACAATTCTAAGGCTGATTTTATTGCAAATGAGTTCAGACTTGTATTAAAGAAAGTTGGCAATGTGTTGGTTCATGTGCAAAACTGATTTGTCCATGTGGGAGAGACAGATAGAGAGAGTTGCTCAAGTATAAAATATATGCAAGCTTTGATTAACAACTACGGTTTCAATGAAGAGGAGCCTGAAAGGAGAGAAGAGAGCATGTGAGTGTGTGGTGACATCAAGAGGCTCAATGCCAACCCATACCAAACCCTCTGTTAATGAGTGCTTCTCAAACCCAAAGAGGAAGATGCTAATCAACATTAGCCTTTCCAGGGCATCAAGCTGAGACAAAAGTTAAAGTAGAGTTTCCCTCCTTAAACATACTGAATGATCTTGAACAAGAAGATTGATTTAGTTCAGAAAAGTAACATTATTAAAATGGGTCTTTAGGACTTAAAGGAGACCCAAAACTCACCTGGAAATTGGAATGAATCATGTGGGTCTCACTTACTTTGATGGAAGATATTCAGATAAGGAAAGCATTTTTTTGCATACGTACCAAAAATGGACCAGACCACAAATCGTTGGTATCTGCCATTTGCATTGAATTTGGCTCAGTTACCCTAATACTATATGATAGACGCCGAAGCCTAGTGCTTGTTTACGTATTTATAACCAAGGTCCTTCAATGCCACAAGAAGCACCAGTGGTCTAGTGGTAGAATAGTAGCCTGCCACGGTACAGACCCGGGTTCGATTCCCGGCTGGTGCAGGTCATTTTTGCCGGACGTGCTCTTAAATGCGTTCATGTTCAGGATTTTACCAAACCAACATTTTTGGATTTAGTTTAGTCGAGATGAGCAATACAAAGCAAAACAAAACAATTTCTTTATTGATCAAAATCTCATGCATCAGAGGGAGATCACTGATCTCCAGTAACATTAATACCATCTCACTCGGACACGATTTCAACAAAGCAAGTACATATAAACCCAGAAGTGAAAAACCACACCGAGTCGCACACCGCAAATGGCATCCCAATCAAGCTAATGAAAGCCATATATGCAGGCTTAGTGGCAAAACAGTAATTAACCAGATCAAGATCAGTGAGCTGATTTTTTTTGATTACATGAGTACCAAGACTCATAAAGTACACAAGAGGACTTAAACCCAATCAACAAGTGAAAGGAGACATCGAACACAGAATAATAATAAAGTAAGTGTAAAGTAAACGAGATACTTTGCCTCAGTACTTGAAAAATAAGCGAACAAATTTGACAGAAGCATGAGATTGTGAGCACCAGTCAAAGGACGAAACTGAACTGCCGAAACTCCAAGAAGACGATGATAATTAAAATATATCCGCATGAAAATTTATGAAAGACATTGGAGAACACCGACGTCCCAGAATAGTCCGTAAACTGAACCGGAAAACTGTAGCTCAAATGTGGATATGTTGTGAAGATAGGACACGTGGAAGATCAGTGAGCTGATTGATAACCTTAACCATAACACCAACCAGGCCCAATACCTGATGCTATCTACAAGTTTATTAAAAATACACCCCTGTAGTTTTAAAATTTACACATTACATCCGTATTTACAAAGCCGTAAGATGAATCTCGCTCGGTTGCAATTTGTTCAATTTGACCCGATGGCGAAATCCAACAAGCGTAACAGAGCCGCCGCCCCCGCCGCCGACACCAAACCAGCCGCCCCAGCCGCCGAAACCAAACCCGCCTCCGTCGCCAAACCAGCCGGGAAGAAACCGTTCAACAAGAAGCAGAAAACCAACGCTAACGTTACTCATCCTCCCTCTGATTCCGACAGCGATTCGTCTCCACAAAAAATCAATCCCAACAACTTACACATTCTTCTAGAACCCTACACCAAGGAGCAATTAATCGACCTTATCTCAAACTTCTCCATCGCCGATTCGTCTCTGTACAACCGGATCTGTTCAATTGCGGACGCTGACGTAACGCACAAGAAGATATTTGTACATGGATTGGGTTGGGACTCAAATCGCGAAACCCTAATTGAGGCTTTCAAGCAGCATGGTCCAATTGATGAGTGTAGTGTGGTGATGGATAAGAGTACCGGTAAATGCAAGGGGTATGGATTTGTGGTGTTTAAGTCTCGGAAGGGTGCTGCAAAGGCGCTGGAGCAGCCGGCTAAGATGATTAATAACAGGATGACGAATTGTCAGTTAGCCTCTTTAGGTGCTAGTGCGCAGTCGTCAGGGCCTGATAATTTAGCTAGGAAGATATATGTTAGCAATGTAAATGGTGATGTGGATAAGGTGAGGTTGAGAGAATTCTTTGCTAAGTTTGGAGAGATTGAAACGGGACCTTTAGGGTTTGATCTGAATACTGGAAAGCCTAGGGGTTATGCGTTGTTTGTATATAAGAAGGTAGAGGATGCGAGAAAGGTGTTAGAAGAGCCATATAAGATGTTTGATGGTCGGCAGCTTCATTGCCAACAGGCTTCTGATGGAAAGAAGAATAAAGATGCAATTGATGTAGCAGCTGTATCGTCTTCTATGCCCCAACAGCAAGTGCCTTTAGTTTCACCTTTATTTTCTGGAATGCCTAGCGCACCAAATATGTTTTTTAATCCGCAACAGTATGCTGCCGCGTTGCATCCATTTTATGGAGGAATGTTTTTGGGTTCCCCTGCTGGAGTTCCATCACCAATGCTAGCTGCTGGCATGATGAACCCAGGAATGATGAACCCAGGAATGATAAGCTCAGGCTTGATGAATCCAGGCATGATGAACCCGAGCATGATGAACCCAAGCGTGATGAACCCAAGCATGATGAACTCAAACTCAGACATGATTTCTCCTTCGAATTCATTGGGGGCTGTCGCCGGCCAGGGGGGGCTTAGGCCATTATCACAAGGACTTGGGAATTCATCGGGATCTCCATCCATGCATGGGATTTATGGTTCCAGCCTACATGGCAATTCATCGGGATCACCATCCATGCATGGGATTTATGGTTCCAGCCTGCCTTCATTTGGGCTTCCCCAAGCGTATTCCGTCCCTCAGCTTCACCGGCCACCTTCAAGTAGGCCCAATGGACCATCTGGTGCATATCCCTTGCGCAAATGGTATGCTATGCCTGATTTACTTACTTTATACCTGGACTTGATGATAAGTATGCCTAAAGCTATGTGTTTTTTAAGCTATTTTCTTTTCCTTATTTGATTTCCAAACCTGCATATGTGTTATTGCTTAGCAAAAGTGCATTCAAAATATATATTTCTGCACTAGTAGTCTAGTTGGACAACCGGATAGCCTTTTGGAATGTATTTGTGTCCTCCGTCATGCATACCAAGATCTTGTTTACTTGACTCCCTAGAAGTTGAGCTTTACTGAATGCACCATTAGAGAGTGAATTGTCCATTTATAAAAAAGGATCCCAAATGATTAAGTGTTAGGCATGTGCAAAGTACAATATTCATTTGGTTGATTTATTACCTTCCAATATAATCAACCATGCATTCGTCTATCGTTCGAATATTGCAGCCGACAGTTCTTTGTCGATGGAAAGGCACTCCTAATATCACCTCTGTGATTTTTATTTGACTTCTGCTTTTTTATGTTAGTACCTTTTTTGATATGTGTCTCAGTTGCTGATCTTTCTATACATTGGGACCTTGAACTGTTTGTAATTTTTGAATTTCTACATATTGATTCAGTTTATGAGTTATGACCACTGTTATTCTTTCTTTGATTTATTTTCACATTTTTTGAGTTCTATTTGTGCAGACGGGTGATTTGTACTTAATTTGTTAGACAAGTGACACTGGAAAACCTCCCTGAATGTGAACAATGAGATTAATGCTATGGTTGGCAGCTTCAGTGACGACTGGTGAGTGGGTTACCGCTCATCAAATTATGCTCTATATTCTATATCTTTGTTTTCTTCTTCTGCTGCCTTCATATTTTTAAGATCCGTTGGCCTTTTGGTGGTATGTTTATCTACTTAATTACCAGTACCTGGATTCTGAGACTTTCTTATACTCTTGTTATAAATTACGTTTTATTATTCATATGTTTTTGTTATTTGTTATCTTGTTTCCAATTTGTAGTCATCCAGTTAAACTTTTTTTTCACTCTTGCATCATTTTCTCGTCATCTGTGTTTGAGCAGGAATGCTACTAGTCCACTTCATTAGGATAGTCTTAATTTTTTTGATTGTTTTATGGTTTCTTTCTCATTACTGAATTTTTCCTCCAAGGTTATTTTCAGAAAACTTGTGTCCCACAGAGGAATACTTCTGGCGGTTGAGTTTTTTTGTTTTCTTTCCAGTTTCTTTAAATCATATCGAGTGAGGTAATGGGAATGGCATAGACCCCCTGTCTGAACTCTTTCAAGTAATTACATTTACCTTTATGTTGGGCTTTCAAGCTGTTACAGCTGATAGGATGGACTGATAATTGGGCCAACTGTTATTGTGCCACAGTGCAAATATCTTTTGGTTTCTTTGTTCTAGAAATTGATGTTCCTCACATTACCCTAGCAGAAATTCATTATGTTTTCAGCCAGCAAAGAGCAAACATCATTTATTCAACTTTGATCCAAGTGATGTTACTGTACAATTTTCGGTTTACTTGTTTTGTTCTAATTTCCAAGCGTTCTTGCTTTTTATTCGTGCCTTTGAGTACACAATCTTGTTTACATCTTGCTTTCAATTTGTATTTGCTCAATTCGTATTTGCTTCATTCGATTTATCAAGCATCATAGAATTGATGATAGCTTTTGTCAGTTGGCACATGGTAATATTAATATACAGGGTGCCCTATGATACTCCCATTTTCTCCTATTTTTGATGAAGGGGAATTTTGTAAGCATCAAAAATCGGAGATTATTGATATTTTTTTGTTAAAATAGTCTTCAAAGTCTTTGTATTTAGGGGTTCAGTACGAAGTTTGATCAAAATATCCTTCAGTAAATATCGAATTTTGATACTTAATAACAAGGCTGTTTGATAAATATGTAAAGCTTCTATTTGGCAATATTAACATACAGGGAGCCCTCTTTCAATGGTGTGCGCATGCGCCTTTATGTCCCTTCAAAGCGACATCGTATTTGCTCTCTAACTACCACTTTCTTAACCCCAACTCTGTTGTCACCAATCACTTCGTCCGCGATACAACCACCACCAAGCAGATCAAGACCGCGTCGTAACCACGCGGACCGTTGACCAACCGCACCTCCCTAGCTGATCTGTCACCTGAAGCCATGAGTTGACTGATGAGATAGTCCGCCTTATCTCTGCCAGTAGCGAAATGATGATAAACGCATAGACCACCTTCTCCTAGGGTTTCGATCGGATTCTCTTCTACCGTCCCACGCCGCCGAAGTGCGATCTTCACAGCACAGATTCCTCAGGTTTGATTTCTAATTAGCTAACTCAACAAGGATCATATTGTAGAAGATGTTAATTCTAATTTGCCTGATTGCGGTTTTCAATTCTCGGTGAAAACTACTATATCTCCATGTGTTTTGCCATTACTCAGCCGATGTTAGTATTCCTCTTCCATTTGTTTTGAATTCTTTCTGTTGTTACTAATTTGCAGTGTTCTTTAGTAAGCATTCCGAGAGCATGCAGTGTCCATCTTCAAATACGAAAAGGATGGATGTGTATAGTCATTTAAACCATGCTGATATGTGGGCAGAGAGCTTCAAGATTGATGGTTTAATAAATACTTGTCCCTCAACTGTCCCTGAGGTGACTATTAAATTTGACAATCAGGTGAGTGTTCTAATGGTATTAACTTCATATGTACTCATTCGGTTGGAGTGAATGACTGACGGTTTACTGACTAACGTATTGTTCCTTTTTTAGTCCGAAGGTACTTCAAATGGATTATTTGGATACACTAGCAGCCACTTTGATGAAGAGATTGCCAAACCTACTGATAAGGTTTCATTTTTTCCGATGAATTTATATTGTGCTACGATGCCCAGCAGAGTTTTGTAGCTTGTGTAGATTATTAACTTCATTCTTTGACATGTGAGTGTTACGTTCCTAATCCCGTGAGGGCATTTGCGGTGTTTAACCATCTACATATTGGATTTGAAGAAATAGGCTGCAGTGAAATAATAATAAAAAGAATTTAAGTTGTTGTAGGACCTATAATTCCTAATTTTTTACCCCGTGGATTAGTTTATAATAGCTGCATCCTACAGTTAGGCAACTCGCTTCTTATAGATAATGGTGAAACTAACCACCTGATTTGCATAGTTATGCCCAACTATTCACTTACCCGAAACTCTAGTCTTAAGTAGAACGTTGCATTGCATACAATGGTAAATAAATTCTGTGATATTCCATATGAAGAAGAAACTTCTGATGGTAAAATTGTAGAGATGTGTAAGTGTTGGGGCTTGGAATGTTTAAGCTCATTTTATAATCTTATGTTCGTTGTCAAGCAGATTCAAAGGCGTCTGGCACAAAATCGCGAGGCTGCTAGAAAATGTCGTTTGCGAAAGAAGGTAAAAATTGTTAGTTGCCCCATACACAAGTTTACCCTCTGACTCCCAATTTCTTCAAACACTTAAAATATTGTTTGATTTTTTTTGCTCTGTAGGGTTATGTGCAACACTTGGAAACAAGCCGTTTGAGGCTTAAACAGTTGGAACAAGAACTTGACCAAACTAGGCAGCAGGTACATTTCTCTTGATTCCGTTCGGTTTTAGTACAACACTTCCGAAAACTGGCTTCAGTAAAATCTGAAGTATGAACTAGTACGCATCCAATGCAGGTTTTGTGTGCTGGTGGAGGAGCAGCTAATCATATCGGATTTGCTGGAGTTGCGAACTCAGGTTCGTTTTCTCCTCTGTAAAAATCTATACTGCTCATTTACTTAACTCTGATAATTAGATATTGATTCTAACAGTTGTCTTAGTCAGTCAACTATGAAACTTGGTCCAGTGCACACATAATGAATGCTTGGTCCAATGTAAATTTCCTGTCATACGCACTGTAATTGGCACAAATATATAGATCATGCACATGTTACTAACAGTGCACACTGCACTATGTTACGGACTGGCACAAAACCGTAGTAGCTTTCTTTTGTAAATTATATGCCTATTTTGAGATTATTTCTTAATTTATGCTTAAAGACATATTTGATATTTGTCATCAGATACTTTTGTTTCTAGATATACTTGATTACGTTACGTCTTCCTGCACTAATCTTCTGTTACGGAAAGTTTTCCTGAACTGGATTCAGAAATAGGATCAAGATCAACTGAAATAATTTTGCCTAATTTCCGCTAGTGGAGTGGCATCGAAATATCAATGAGTCAAAATATGGAATTCACTCTACAAACCATTAGGGAATTGTATACATGTTTTATTATTGTAAAACTATAAACCAAGATCTTGCTAGGAATGTAATAGTGTGCAAGTTATACATTGCTGTGTCTGATCATTTGAATATTCAGGAATTACTGCATTCGAGATGGAGTATCGATGCTGGGTGGAAAAAAATAATGAACAAGTCATTGAGTTAAGGAATGCGCTTAATGGTCAACAAACTGACATTGAGCTACAGAATCTTGTAGATGAATCGATGAAGCATTGGTTTGAACTATTCCAGTTGAAGGCAACTGCTGCAAAGGATGATGTATTCTATCTAATGTCTGGCATGTGGAAAACAACAGCTGAACGTTTTTTCTTGTGGATTGGAGGATTTCGTCCTTCTGAGCTTCTGAAGGTAATACATAGCGTTGTTTTATTGTAATTTAGTAGAAATATTTTTATATGGCAATTACTTTATTAATTCAGTACTGAAGAACAGGTTCTCATGCCCCAACTTGGTCCATTGACTGAAAACCAAATTCTGGAAATATGTAATCTTAGAAGATCATGCCAGCAAGCAGAAGATGCTCTTTCTCAAGGAATAGATAGACTCCAAGAGATTGTTGTTGATACACTAGCAGCTGGGCAAATGGAAGATGGAAGCTGTGTTTCACAAATCACTGCAACCATGGATAAGTTGGGGGACTTGGTGACCTTTTTACACCAGGTGAAATTTGTTAGCGTATCATCCTTGCATCCGTAGCTCATCCTCTTTCACCACATTCAATGAACAATAACATGTCATTTGTTGCTCCTTTCAGGCTGATCATCTACGCCGTGAGACCTTGAATCAAATGTCTGAAATTCTAACAACACACCAAACAGCTAAAGGGCTACTTGCATTGGGAGATTACTTACAACGTTTGCGAGCTCTGAGCTCCCTATGGGCCAAACGTCCAAAGGAGGATGTCTAAATTCGTCCGAGTCAGCGGCACAGTTTCATCTGATGGGCTATATGCAATCATAGTTGAAGCATCCCAATATACTTACATAGTTATTATTCTGCAGCCATTTATAAACTAGAAATAATCTCCCTTGCCTCACATTTCCATACACGAGGACCCCTTTGTATATGCTGTATTCTGTTGTCCCACTAAATTTATCCTTCAAGTTTGCATGCAGCTCTCCTTGTAAATAGTTCTGTTATATTGTAAAATTTGTTTCAAGTGGCTACATCAATGTTCCCTTGAGAAAGGATCAACTGTTGCTTCGATTGATAGGATAAACTGGGAGTTGTCTGAAAATGGTGCATTAGATGATGAGAGTGGTGGATATAACTTCTCTCCGTTGTTTTCTCCGTCTCTTTTCCTTCATCCGGCCAACACGCTTTGGGGTGGAGGAACAGACTGTCACCTCCACTGAATGATGGATTTCTCTATCTCTATCTCACAAAATTGTTGATCTGATGATTCACTCTCTTCTTACTCTCGGTTTCGAGTGCATGCATTTGGTCGGAAGTCATCACCTCTGCCGCCTCCCTCTATGGTCACATGCATGTGACGGATCGATTTATTTCCACTTAGATCATTTTATGTAATGTTTATAAATAATCGAAATGTAGATGTTTTGTTTGTGTATTCATTCATTGTGGATGCTTGTTGCCTCTTATACTTCTTCTTAGCATGTTTTGTGCTGTGTAATAGATATCGGATCAGTGGGAGTCTATGGTGAAGGTGTCGTCAATGACCTGTTCGATCAACGTTTTATTGAGATACTCTAGGTTTGAAGTGTCTCGGACTTTGTACCATCAATTATGCTTCACTTTGTAATCATAAAATGGTGTTTTTTAAAGGGTTTTTTAGCGATAACCACCCGTCCAATACCAGTTTTTTGACAAAACCACCCTCTCAAAAAAAATTTTGACTTAACCACCCACTAATTTAAAAAGTTTTAAATTTGACACCCAAGTACTGTTCCGACGACAAATTCCGGTAAAATTCTCATTGACTTTGTTGACTCAAATTTTTTTTATCGAAAACCACCCCTTCAATACCTAATTTTTGACAAAACCACCCTCTCAAAAAAATTTGAGTTATTCACCCACTAATTTGAAAACTATTAAATTTGACACCCAAATCAACATAATTAATCTTAACATAACCCTGTGCAATTTTTGCAATTTTTGTTTAGTATTTCAATTATAATATTTTTATTTTTATATAAACATTTTTATGTTTAGTTTAGTTAATTTTTATTACAATTATAATTTATCTTTTTGTTAAATATAATTACTATTACTCTTAAAATTTTAACAATGATACAAAAATTATAATTATTTTGATATATTAAGTTGAATATAAAAATGTAATTATAAAAATAAAGTATAATATAAATGAATTTTTTTAGTTAATTAGATTTTAAAACTTATTTATGTGTAAAATTAAATATCCATTAGCAAAAATTCACAGGGTTATGTTAAGATTAATTAGGTTGATTTAGGTGTCAAATTTAATAGTTTTCAAATTAGTGTGTGAATAACTCAAATTTAATAGTTAATAGTCAAATTTAATAGTTAATAGTTTTCAAATTAGTGGGTGATTAACTCAAATTATGTTAAGATTAATTAGGTTGATTTAATAGATTAATTAGCTTGATTTGGGTGTCAAATTTAATAGTTTTTTTGAGAGGGTGGTTTTGTCAAAAATTAGGTATTGAAGGGGTGGTTTTCGACAAAAAAAATTTGAGTCAACAAAGTCAATGAGAATTTTACCGGAATAAGTCGTCGGAACAGTACATGGGTGTCAAATTTAAAAGTTTTTAAATTAGTGGGTGGTTAAGTCAAATTTTTTTTTGAGAGGATGGTTTTGTCAAAAAACTGGTATTGGACGGGTGGTTATCGCTAAAAAACCCTTTTTTAAATTGTACCCACTTTTAATAAAAAAGAAGAAGATGAGATTGGTGATGCTGATGATATTTTAGGGAAGCTTTTGATACAGCAGATTGTACAGAAAATTAGAAAAGGCTCTCCTCTTCTTATAAATGCCCACAGACTGCTGGCACGCAATGGATGAATAATAACATTTTCATTGAATTCAAATTTGATACATCTGGCTGGCCATGGAAGATAGACTTTTGGGATTTACAAAGGAATTACTTTCTTGTGTCGAAAGTATAGTAAGAAACCAATGTATAGCAATATACAAATGGTTCCTGTTATGAGCAGTACCCAGTTGAATACGGCAGGGGTATCGAAAATTGAATCTGCAAAGTTCATCCCAAAAACACCAGCTACCACGGCAAATATAGTAGCCACAAAGGTGGCAGTGGAGAGGAGCAGCTCAAACTGTATTAGCTGATTCTGAACATTACCCTGCGCACAAAGAGAATTTCGCAGACTCAGTAGGCCTTTCTTTTATTGCGTATTCATAATATGGAGGAGGTATGAGTGCAACATTCTTACCAGCTTGATGTTGATGAAATCCTCAGTGTCGTCTATGAACTCTTTGAGCTGAAAAAATAGACTTCCTTAGCAACGGAATTCTAAGGTTGCAGTTGTAACTTGTAATGCCATTATAACCCAATTGCCAATACTTAAATTAAAAAACCTTATTGTTGAATGAATTATCTTACCGACAATATTTTGCTGAGCGTGTTGTCAATTACCACAAAGTAAGCTTCAAGCAACATTTCAAGTTGCTCAATATTCTCATCAGCAGTAGATGAATAGGATAAGCTTCCATGTTTGCTAGAGCCAACAATGCTACTAAATGCCCTTTGCAGTCTATGAGTCCCACTCCCAATAGCTGACCCTACCGGAGAAACTGGAGCAGATCTAGAAAACCCATGGCCTTCATCCAGAATTTTATTATAAGCATAACTTTCCGTAGGAGTGTGAGCTTCCATTCTTCGCTTCTTCTCAGTCAGGTACATCTCGGCCATGTCACCATCGTCATCCATGAGTTGTTCAATCTCATCACGAACCTATAAAAGTAATATTGAATATTAAACTTATGCAGAATATCCTTGGTGGAGTTTATGATAAGTGGGAACCTGTTTGGATTATTTTATATTTCAAACCTTTTGGACTCGTTGAGTCAAGGCCAGTAGATGTCCTTTGAATCTGCGAACACGTTCCAGATTCAGAGTACTGATGTTTGAAGCTAATTCGTCAAGAACAGGATGTATCTCCTCTTCCAGTTCTTTCGCCTTGATTTAGCAAAAATATACATAATATAGATGTCAACTATTGAAAATGAAATACCACTATCATTTCAAACACAGCCCTGTAAGCATTAGCTTGACTAACCAAAAAGAGAGTGCCACACCTGAGCATCAAGAGTCATGCATGTTAGTTCCAGAGCAAGTTCCAATGCCCGAAACTCAAAGGGAAGATCATCTGATATTACAGGAGAGAAGGTTTTTAACGTACAACAAGGCAAATCTCAGACCAAGAGACGTTTGTTAGACTTTAGATGTCAGAAAAAACTTTGTAGAACTTATTTAATGAGTTTCGATCAAAAAACCGAATCAGTTACGAAAATAACTAGGACAAGAAGATGCAAAAATGAAAATATTACCAGTCTGATCTTTGTTGGTCTCAATACGCTTAATCAATTCTGACTGGTACTGAACCACACATCCATCCAGCGATTTCATCACAAGAACTTCCTCCGCAGTGATAATGCACCTAATCTGTTCAAGACTTATAACAATAGCTTTCTCTCTTCCCAAAATCGTGGATGGATAAATAAACATAGGATCCAGTAATCTTAGATCTCTAGCAGGCAAAGAACAATGTTTCATTAACGTAGCTTTGTCAAGCTCCAATGTATCAGAGGTTCCATCTTGGTTTATTCTTATCCAAGAGCGGCTCCCATGACCTCTCTTCTTTACACTAGGAAAACCACGAGAATTGCCTTTTTCATACCCCTCCACACCTTCGTTCCTTCCAGAAGAAGCAGCTCCAAGAAGACTGGAATCCAAGAGAGGAGACTGGAAACCCTCCATTCTTCTCAGTACTCAGTAATGAACGATGGCACATCAGCAGACTCAAAACTGCATTAATACATCGTCACTTCAATCATCAATTCCAGTGCAAAATCCAATTTAATCCAACACCAATCTAAGACATCAGTATCACAACACAACTTTATTTCCAGATAATGTTTAAGAAAACAAGAACTGCCGGAGAAATCAGAAAACCTAAACTTTAAAATCAATCATTCTATATAACATTAACAAAATTCTCAATGCAAATAATTTGATACAACTAATCTACTGCTCAGCTACAAAGCAATAAGATTCACACACATTGATGAACATTAATTTCTACAAAAGAAACTCATGTCAGTCAACTATCAATCAAATCATTCTTAAAAATCGAAACTTAGATCGAAATTACGTGTGTTCAAACCTTTCGAAACCAATCTGAACTAATCGCGACTGTAAGAAATTCGAATCAAATCCGAACCACGAATCGCCGCTCCGATCGGAATCGAAGTCTCCGATGATCTTCGTCGTTCAATCGTCCACAGTAAAGCTTAAGCGATCACGAGATTTTTATAACTCCAAACGAAACAAAACCCTAATTTTGACTTCACCCCTCTTTCACAATGACTTTTCAAATGACCAATTTACCCCTGGTCTCATATGCGCATGATATGTAAATTGTAACTTACTTCCTAGTGGACGTTAGTATAAATAACCTTTCTTTAGCTACGATACGCCACAATGGCGCGAAACATCAACTGCCGGCGTTACAAAAAAACAGCCGAATCATATGAAAATCATAACGGAACGCCGCAACATTCGCTTAACCTATCGTGTTTGTTAATCTATTCAAACCCTAATCCGTTCTTCCCTACAAAATCGTTTTTGACTAAAGATTAAATCTTTGCACCGCATCGTGCCGCTTTAGGACTTTGAAGGATTTAGGTTCCGATCCTCAAATCCTCACGGATACGATATCCGGTCTTTTGAGGTATTTTCTTGATCTGGGTAGGATTTAAATTTCATGATTTATTTTATTTGATGTGGCTTTTTGGAGATTCGAATGATTTCAGATTTTGGTGTTTTTGAATTCGTTAGGGTTCTGATCGCTGGATCTGTGGATCCTGGCGATTTGGGGTTTTTCAGCTTAAAGCTTTCAGAGCAAACCTGTTGTGGATACACTAGGTGAGATTCATAGTTTTGGTGAGTTTTTTTGTCTGGATTTTTGTTGGGCAAGTTGAAACTGAGGTTGCGTTGTAGATTTTTATAGCCATGGAGAAGAGTTCAGACCATCCGCACGGATTTCCAGACGATGTTTTTCAGACCAGTGGAGATGTGAAGCCTCAGGATTCATGTAAGAGTACACAAACAGATGCTGATGCCCATCCACATCCAGGGACCAATCGTTTCGAAAACTGGGATCAGCCTTTTCTAGCATTTTCTCCGAGATCGTCGTCCTCATCGGATTCTTCTACAGACGTATTTCATGGGGATCACACTGAGCATCAAGCCTTAAAGCCACCAGAGGAAGAAGCTTTTCTTCGTGATGCCTCAGCATTTTCGAGCAACTCGTCTTCAAAGACCGACAAGGCTGATGTTCGAGAAGCTGGCACAGGTAATGAGCCAGAGCAAGCGGAGTTATTCAACCCGTGGCAGACTCCGCCTATCCAAGTTATGGACAGGTCAGAAAATTACGACCCTTCTAGAATTCCAGCTTCTGTTTTCACACCCAAATCCAGCTCACCTATGGACTGGAGTGCTGCGTCGAATGAGTCCTTGTTCAGTATCCAAGTTGGAAACAACAGTTTCAATAGAGATCAGTTCTTCATGATGGGACTTGACCTCCATAAATCAGGTGAGCTTTACAAGTCTGGAGAGTTGTATAAACCCGGAGGAGACATGATGTTCAAGTCAGGCGAGTTGTTTAGTCTTAGCCCATCCACTCCGATTACCTTAGCTGAGATGAGAAAAAGCACAGATAATGATTCGGAATTAGGAACACCCAAGTTAGGCAAAAGCTCCACCAGCACGGATGCTAAGAGCAAAACACGGCAGAAGAGGACCAGCACCAGCAGCAATCACAACCCGTATCTACAAGACTATCTAACATATCCAGCCATTCTGATGGGAGTGGCATCAGCGGAACTAGTGCAAGTTCCTTTGCATTTCCGGTGTAAGTAACCTGATACAAACAATCATCTTATTAATTTCCAAGAAAACGTATTCCCCTGATTTGTAAATTAATCCGGAGATTCTCTTTCAGCCTGTCAGAAGCCAAAAGAGATAGTATCGAACAGGGGGAACATATAATCCAGCCGCAAAAACAAGCATCGAAAACATCGATAAGACAAACAATATCTGAACAGCTCAGTATTAAAATACCTTCTTGCAGCTTATGTTGCTGCTCTTGCTCATGCACTTGCTTCTCCTGGCGTCCACGGTGTTGGAGCTGTTGTTGTCCGGAAGCTAATAAAACCATGAACCAGCCACAAAAGGACTGACCTTAAAACTTCACAGCTTCCTAAGCATGCGATGAGGATGAGAGGATTGTGGCACAAGCGGTAGACTCGGTTACCCTGTACACATATGTACATTGGTTCTGTATAGGGAGTTGCAGGTCACTTACTACACCATGATTTTACTGGAGATTCCACCGCTTCCAAACAAATTTTCCGGTAACATTATTAATTTTTGTACCTTAATCAGAGACCCCAGATGAACCCGATAAACTTTTATCATTTCAAGGTCCAAACATCATCAGGCAGACGGAAACAAAGCTGACAAAAGTTACCTGGGAAAATCTGGCCTTGGAATACGAAATAAATAAACAGCAACACTAAATCAGCACACACAGAATTCCATTAGAAGAAAAATAAATCGATAGAAAACAAGAAACAACTCGGAGATTGATCCTTTTATGTCATCTTATTAAGACCTGCTCTAGCGGTTATGAAAAGGAAGTGGCCGAAGTGTTGACAACTATATGTCTCAGAGGGTGGTCAACGTCAGTTCCACCGGCGTGCTTGACAAACTCGGCCGGAGAAAGGAAGATGCCATGGCAGACGCACATGATACGCACTTCCTCCCCTTTACCATACTTGTACAAAATTCCGTCTATTCTCCTACCATTTGGACCGTCGCCTGTTGTAAATACACAGGGCATGTCACCCATCCCGTTGCCACTTACTTCTTTGCCTTTATACCGAGAGTCAGGTCTTTTAGAGGGATTTTCAGCTGAACCAGAGGCCGAAGTCTTGCAAGAATTTTTGGCAGTCTGAGGTTTTGAAGGATCTGCCACTCCTGCTGCAACTTCTTGATTATTTTTGTCTTGCAGTGAGTAATTGCTGCCTGAGCTTTTTGCTTCACCAGCGCTACTAGTTCCTGCCAAACACATCAAGTCAGTACATTAATGTTTTCCATATCGTATTAAATGCAACTGAAGCTTAAGCTATAAGAAGCCACAATGGCCTTAATTATCGCCAATGATGATTCATTCCATTTTAACAAACAATTTATCTCACCTGGTATATATATTGGTCATACGCAAGTGCTATTTTAATAAAGTAGCAATGCCACAAGCTTTACCAATGCCCCTTTGGAATTAAATTTTTGCGAGAACAAAATGAGATTTCTTTTTCAATGACTTGTGAAGGAAATCTCAAGTTGGCAATAACCAATAAATGTGACAACTGCATACAGGAAGATGACAAGCTACAGCACACCAGTGGGATCTTAAGTACAAGATCCTAATCCAGAGATGACAATCATATCCGAATATGTTCGTTATGGGAAGAAACAATGAGTTAACTAATAAAGTGATCAGTAACAAGAGATAAGCTGACTACCTAAAAAGACAAAACATGGAACACACAAGACCAGATAACTCGAAAACGAAACCATGGATTTACATTGACTAAGTCTATGAAACATCCGTCAGTGATAAGTCTTACATACCACCGTGGCACCACCCGTATGATAATATTACCCCCAACTTGAATCCTAAATCAAAGTCATCTCATTTCAACAAAAAGCTGAAAATCTGAAGTGAGTACTCAAACCAATATCTACAAATAATGAAGCATATGATCCAAGGCCTAATAACTCATGAAAATAGATTTCGCAAAGGCTAAAGCTTTCATCTATCAGAATGTTATTCAAGCAAATGAATTACGTAAAACCTACAATGCAACATTAGAAACTATGCAAATCAGTGCAGTACCTTGAATTGATTTACTCTCAAACTCTGACACTCCCGACGAACTCCCCCCTTGAGACTCTACTGATCCCTGCGAGTCCCGCTGCTGTCGCTCCCTTTGATTCTGCTGCTGCGTAAATCCAGAATTAGCCCTCAACAAACCACCAACACCACTTCCACTACTCTTCCCTTCGGCTTTCAAGTCAACTCCTCCACTCTTCTTCGTCCAGTTCGGCAGCCCAAATGGCCTCCCCACCCAAGAACCAGACTTATAATTTGCCAAAGCGGAAATCATATACTGCGCATCTCTCAAATTCAATCCACCAGACCCTTCAATCTCACGCCTCTCATCTTCCAAACACATCCCTTCTTTACTCAAATTAGGGTTTGCATTCACATTCAAATTCGAATTAGTACAATTACCTCCCTTCTGCTTCTCCGACCTCCGCCGCTTAGCTTCCAATCTCCTCAACGTCTGCAACTCCTTCCTCTTCCTCCACTCCTCCTCCGTCTCCGCCGGCAACGAAGACGTCCTCACAATCGTCGGATACGAAGCCTGCGCCACCACAGACGACAAATCCGGTTCTCTAATAACAGGCAACGTAGTAGCTATCGACGATGATCTGATTAACTTATTCGACTGTTGCTTATCGACCCCAAATCTACCTCCTAATGAAAGCCCTAGATTTAGTTCTAACTCATCTGAACGCTCTTCCTCCTCCCTTTTCACAAACCCTAGTTTGTTAACACCACGCAAACTCTGAAGCAGATCTTTCGGAGCTCTGCCGCTCCTCCCGCTTTCGTTATTAGCATCGCCCATTCTAAACCCTCAAAACACCAATCCCGTCTCCGTCGATTCAAACCTCAATCGCTCCAAAACTGATGCTACTGCGGCTGATACCACGTCATCATACAGATCGATTCATGCAACCAACATGGTCCGTTGGACCAGAACATCAACGATTATGCAATAATCGACCGACCCAGTTTTTCAACTGAAGAAAATCGAGCGAAAGTTTAAGAATTTCTACAGAATCCGAGCAGAGCGAAATCAATCGAAACAGAGGGTGAGAAGAGAGAGAAGATGAAGCAAATAGAAGAAAAAATGTGATAGTGACGTTTCGAAAAATGACCAAAATACCCTTTAACCAGCCATGTGGCTAATCTGTGGAGTCTGGTATCAACACGTGTCTGACACTAATGGGCCGGTTTAACTTTTCCCTAGATTTATTGATTATCGATAAAAATATTTTTCAGAAATTTTCTCTTTAATTTAGCTTCCTAATATTAGAAAAATTATTAATTTTTTTCTAATAGATATTTACAAAGTTATTTTGAAAATATTGAAAAGAGAATTACGTTTATAAGAAGTTAAGGGACGCGTGTCAAAAAGGGAATGACGCAGGACGTGTCACCTCGTGGGTTTGAAATAAATGTTTTATCCGATAGACACGTGTCTGGTAGAGAGATCCTGACTCTCATGCCTGTGAAAATATAACGTGACAGACGACACAGTTACCGACACGTTTCTTAAAATAGTTAGGCGCTGTTTGGCTCGCCACTTGTGTTCATGATTGAGCTTCGCTATTACTATTACATTCACGTCACTTATTAACGATTTTCTAATTCCCATTTAATGCTCGGTTACTTCACAATTATCGCACGTTTAATTTCGAATTTAGTTTTACTACTAATTTAATTTAAAAATCAACGTCACAGTTTACCAAACACGTCCTTAATGGAGACACGGAGTACAGTAAATGTGTATGGGAGTCGGCGGAGAGAATGAGACAGCGAGCCCACGTGTCACTCAAGACAAGGAGTATTGAAGTGGGTCCCATCTGGAATACAACTTGCGTTTATTATTCGATCGATAAAAGATGTTATGAAATTCCACCACGTGGCGAGACATGAATAGCAGAGTACACGTGGCCAAGTGGGTATCGTGCTCCAACCTCCCACCACCAGTGGATGGATTAATTATTCAACAACATGCGACAATGACTGAACGGTGTACTTTAAAAACAAGCAAGTTGTTTATTTTTAATGAAAAGGGTTAGATAAATTGAAACCCTTTTCAAAGGGTGTAATGGTAATTCGACGTTAAGATGAGATCTCGGGGATTATTTATGTCAGTATTTTGTCAGTGAGATGACGTGGCGTGATAGCTTTTGTCACCACGTGTTTAGTTTTGAATGGTTGTGGGATTGGTGACGGTCACGATGATGTTTGCAATTATGTTTGTTTTGTCAAGTTAATCAAATAAAAAAAAGGTGGAAATGAAATAAATGCTAAAAACTTGTCCAAAGTTTATACATTAAAAACACAATTAAAATCATTATTAGAAATATAATTGTTCCCTCATGTCCTTTATTTTAATATTTTAGGTCCCAAAAATAATTTGATAAATTCATAAAATTAACCAAATTACTATAGACCTAAAAATTGTAAGAATACTGGCGCTTAATGAATTCTGCATTTTCAATAACTAATAATCCTCTAATTAGATGGAACACACAATTTTAAAAGGCATTAGATAATTCAATTGCAATAATATTAAGCAGGGGTCACGCGATTAGTCTGGACTATTGAATGGGCCGGCCCAGTAAGTAGGCTGGACGACAGCGAGGGCGCGTGAAGGTAAGAAGGAGACTAAGGAAGTGCGAAGTTCGAGGCAATGGATCGCGGTCGCCGGGATCGGAAATCGGACTTATACTCGACGTTCGTCGTCCATGACGACGGAGATGAAGTTGGAGGAGAGGAGGTGAAGAGAGGTGGGAGGAGGAAGACGGAGGACGACATATACGCGACGATGGTGTACAAGGACGACGACCAAGGAGAAGACGACGATGACGATGCGTCGCTACCTCCGCTTCTGAAGCGACTTCCGAAGGATTTTGGAGCTGTGATTGATGATTATGATGATGAGGAGAGTGGGGATTTTGGGACAATGATTGTGAAGCCGAGTCGTGATAGGAGCACGAGTAGAGGTAGTGGTGGAGAGTGGAGTCGGAGGAGTGATCTGTATTCAGATCGGATTGTTAAGAAGAGGTATGATGATGAGAGTGAGGAGGAAGAGGAGGAGGAAGATGGGGAAGGAGGGTTTTCGACTTTTGTGGTGAAGAAGGGGGAGAGTGAGTCGGTGAGCGGGACAGTGGTGAGGAAGAGTGCTGGTGGTGGGAATGTGGGGTTTGGAGGGAATACAACGATGGGGAGAGCAGTAGCGAGTATGCAAGCAATTGGGGA
Organism: Sedum album; assembly: GCA_006409495.1. Classification (NCBI taxonomy): domain Eukaryota; kingdom Viridiplantae; phylum Streptophyta; class Magnoliopsida; order Saxifragales; family Crassulaceae; genus Sedum; species Sedum album. Next base: position 116,527 of record QZGG01000382.1, read on the forward strand.
GCTGGGAGGGGGTGGGAAGCAAAAGAAAGTGAGTGCTGCTTCGTCAATAGCGGGGGAAGATGGTGGGAGGTTTTTTAATAGGGGATCTACCAGTTCGCTTCCTGAATCTATTACTAGAGAGGATCCTTCGACTAAGTATGAGATGCTAAATGAACTTGGTGAGATGGAAATTTTAATTTTGATATACTGATTGTTGCAGTTTGGTATATGATGCAGTGTAGTGGATATTTAATTGGTTGCTGGAAATGGAGATTGCAGGGAAAGGATCATATGGATCGGTGTATAAAGCTAGAGATTTGAAGACTTCAGAGTTGGTGGCTATCAAAGTTATCTCATTAAGTGAAGGGGTATGCTTCATTTCGGTTCCATTCGAGTCAGTATATTGTTATGTGTGTATATCAGGGTCAGATGTGGCGTTCTTTGGTTTTAGGAAGAGGGATATGAAGAGATTCGCGGTGAGATAGAAATGCTACAGCAGTGTAGCCATCCAAATGTTGTCCGTTATCTTGGAAGCTATCAAGGCGAAGAGTATCTTTGGGTAGGTTTACTCCATCTGCTCTCTTGCAGTCTAATCTGTGCATGTGACTGAAAATCTTATATTTTTTTCTGAGTTTCGTGCTTATCTACACCCTTGCAGATAGTCATGGAGTATTGTGGGGGTGGTAGTGTTGCTGACTTGATGAATACATCTGAGGAGCCGCTAGAGGAGTATCAAATAGCTTTTATATGTAGGGAGCATTGAAGGTACTATTTAGCACTATGAACAGTATTATGTTGTTTTGTTCGCTTTTGTGAATGTGTCTCGACTTTTTGTGATGCGATCTTGCTTCAGAGGTTACCTCATTCACATAGCAAATTAAAGTAGTCTTTGGTGAACACTGGGTTTCTTTCATACTTCGCTGTATTTCTATACTCAAAGGAACGTGAATCATTTTTTCAGGGCCTTGCATATTTGCATTCAATTTTCAAGGTTCATAGAGACATCAAGGGTGGGAATATTCTACTGACAGATCAAGGAGAGGTCAAGTTAGGTGAGTGCATTTTGTATAGTTAACGAGGTGCTCCTAACAGGCATTTTTACTCATTTTGTGTTTATGTAAGAAATTAATCAAGTATCATCATGTTAAGTTGCTTACTGTGTCCTTTGTAAGGATAAGACACAAACACAAAAACAATACACACATTGTTAGTTGAAGAGACATTACTGCACCCCATTCCCTACTGTTTTATAATTATTGATAATTTTACAAGATAGCAGTCTTGAATATTTATCATGTGCTTGGTAAATCATCAATATCAACTAATATGTTTCTTTTTACCTACATGATTATATATCCTTTTTAAGGTGGTATCCATTGACTCAGTCCTAATATGACAAGTTTTTCTGTTGCTTTAATGCGAGTAGGGGACTTTGGAGTAGCTGCACAACTTACAAGGACCATGTCAAAGCGTAATACGGTATTGATAATTAGTAATATCCAATTCGAGTAAACGTATACCCCAATCTGTTTTTCATTCCATATTTTGCTGCGTAAACAAGCTTCAATATTGATATTCATGCATATTTGATATCTTGCTTTACTTTACGCGTTTGAGCATTGTCCTTTTCTGTTGCAGTTTATTGGTACTCCTCATTGGATGGCTCCAGAGGTTATTCAGGAAAGTCGCTATGACGGAAAGGTATATTTTCACTTTTCTCCCTCTGTGTGCAAAGAAATGGTCTGTCAGTTTTACACATTTTTTGCATGCATAAATCATTTAGATGCTTACGCTTCTCTAATGCATCTAATTCAGGTTGATGTTTGGGCGCTTGGTGTGTCAGCCATTGAAATGGCTGAGGTAAGCATGATAATTCATCAGTTTTTTTCTCTATGCTAAGTAGTTTTAATGAGCTTCGCGAAAGTGTAGTTGTCTCCATCTCAGTGAACACATTACCTGTCTATATGTTGTACATTTCTATACTAAAGACAACAAATTGGCTGACATTTTTGGCTTATATCACTGCCTATCAATAAGGCATTCATCACATGCGTATTAATTTACTGAAGCATAGATTGATTATTGTACCTATTGTGCCATATGCGGCTGGTCGTTTAACTTTCTCCTTTTTGAGACTGCTAGTCTTGATAAATTATTATAGTCTAAGTTAGGTTTGCATTTTTGTTCTGTTAACCTTTTTGCTTGTTTGCATTTGACAGGGACTTCCACCGAGATCGGCAGTTCATCCTATGAGAGTGAGTTTTAACATCCAGTGGTCTTGTTTTTTTACTCGTTAAATTTGTTATGCTAGAGCTTGACCTTGATCTTGCTGGTCAGTTATCTCAGGTATGTCCTGCTCAGCTCTACTCACTCTTAACTCTTTGATAGGTTCTGTTCATGATATCGATTGAGCCAGCTCCAATGCTTGAAGATAAAGAAAAATGGTAATGATATACCATTGAGTAAAATTAGTGTCATAATCCTTTCTGAATGCAACGAGTCAAACATTGTTTGTTAATTTAGGATGTAATTTTGGACTTTTAACTAATTTCAATTTCATTTTGTAGGTCTCTTGTGTTCCACGACTTCATTGCAAAATGCCTTACTAAAGAGCCGCGTCTACGCCCCACTGCAGCTGAGATGCTCAAGGTATATATAAGTCGGAATAATTTTGCTCCTACACTATTGGTTTGGACAGTTGGCTCCACTTATTCTCTTCCTCAAAGCGTCGCAGCTGGTCTGATACAAAAACATCAAGTTGATTTATCTGTTAGACTTTGTTCACTAAATCTGTGTGTATCCCCATTTATGCTCCAGACAAAATGTCTTAGATCCAAAATTCTCAACAAGTTATAGTTAGTTATATTTCATACGTTGTTAATTTACTCGTCCCTGGCTTGGATGCAGCATAAGTTCATAGTAAAATGTAAAGCAGGAGCTTCGTCCATGCTGCCAAAAATTGAGAAGGTGAGACAAATAAGGGCTTCAATGGCGCTGCAATCACATAGTCTAGCTTCAGGGACAATTGTGTCTAGGGATAAGGTACACCGTGATTCTCTATCAATTTTTATGTTGTGTATATAAGTCCAATATGTGTAAGATTGTTTTATATTCAACTTTAATAGCCTCTAGATGGTCCAAAAGTCAATGAGGAGTATGGAGATACTGTTCCGTCGAAGCTTCCTATTACTGATCTGCATACAGCTTCGAGGAGACAAACAACATCAGTGGATTTTACCGAACCTGGTATATTTTTTTCACCACAAATTACCTATGGAACTTTGTATTCAGATCAGCAGTTATCATTAATAATCAAAAGGCACTTTACATACATTGTCAGTGTTGTCGTGTATTGAAACTCAAGGATGCAGTATATAACTCTTTGAAAATTTCAGGGGATTTCGGGACTTTCGTAGTTCATGATCAAGCACTGGCAAACAAGGTGTCTGCCTCACCCACTTTCAACAATTCAGGAAGCTTCGCTTCCAGCGGGCGGAAATGACAGCTCTTTCATCAATAAGACGTCAGCAATAGATTTTAACCGGTAATATGCGGTAATCCTGTATACTGTATATACTGCTCAATTATGTTCTGTATTTAATCCAGTCTATATTTGCAGTTCTTGAGTAGTTACATGATCACACGTGCAGGGGACAGCATGATATGGTAGTTACAAGCACCGCTGATGATTCACAGCCATTTACACAAGTTTCGCCTTCTGCCCCTGGTGGTGACTCACCTGAAGGGATCGTTTCCTCTCAGGTTGGTGGCACCATTGGCAGTCACCTTCAGAGGGTGAAACTGTGAATCGAAAAGCTTTTGCTTTGCAGGATAAGGTATGCAAAAATAGGAAGACCCAAGTAAGAATAAGATGGTTGCATAGATTTTCTTAAAACTTCTGTAACTTAAGTTGCTTATTAAGAATCTGGACTAAGAAACATTGAAATGTTCACTCTTAAATTGTTTTGTTGGCGATTGTTCTCTTAGCAGACTGTTCCCTGCATCTTTGTTAGAGTTTGCTTTTATCGGTCCTTTTTATGTTGCATTGCAGCTTTGGTCTATATATGCTGCTGGTAATACAGTGCCTATTCCATTCCTGAGGGCCTCAGATATATCCCCAATTGCACTCTTGTCAGACAATGTGCTTGGAGGGGAGAAGGACAAGAAGAAGAGTGTAGCCATTGAAGCACTTCAGGAGCTCTTTAATGGGGATGGCCAATCAAAAAAAGGCCGAAGAGGACAAAATGATGTACTTCCATATCTCATTTACATACTGCAATAGTGACATAGCTCCAGCTGTTTATATATTTAACCGTTGTACAGATACCACTTCCACCAGGCGTCCTTCAGAGGCTCAATTCAAGCTCTACACTAATGAACCTCGCACAGGCTTTGGCATACCACAAAATGTGAGTCTTCTATTTTCCAGTCTTACTAAATCATGTTCCAAAATAGGAACTTCTGAAGCTAATCCATGTAAGACCTTATTCATCGCTTTTAAGATACAATTTTGTGTCATCTGCAGGTGCTATGAAGAGATGCCACTTCAAGATGTGCAAGCAGCCCAAGAACAACAAACAATACAAAATTTATGTGATACTATCAGAACCATTCTTCGTCTTTGAGACTATTCCCTTGTACATCATCAAAAGTTGATTCATCCCTAGTCCCCGCATCAAGAAATTCTGTTCAAGACTACCCTAATTGCTTATGCCATTCGTGTGCCAAAAATTCAGGCCTAGTGTTATTGTCCACATGGCCACAAAGAGGGATCATTGGCTTAGACAATATGCTGTGTGGGGACTTTTAACCTTAGGCTTATACTCAACTTTTAATCTTCTCAATCCTCTGTATGTAATCGTTGGATTTTCATATAATGTTTGAAAATAATCAGTAGCTTCATTCCCTCATGTGTTGTGGGCTTTGTATTAGATTCTAATCGTAGTGTTTGGGTGACACTGATTTTATTTTATAGGGAATATGATGAATATATAAATTATTAATAACTTTATCTACAAATTTTAGGCATACATTTTAAATTGGCAAAGAGTACTTTCCTGAAGCCAAAATCCAGCCAACTGAAAAAAAATACTAAAAAGACACTTTTTGAGGGATGGATCATCATGGCATTTGAACTGAAGCGTCTTAGAAGATATATCTGAAAAGGGTGTGATAAAGTTTGAATCATTTTGGTTTTGGGGTGGTTCGATGAAGGCACTGATGGCGGTGGCATGCGGGTTTGCCATGGCGGTGCTGGTTAGCTTCCTGCTTCTGAAATGGAATGAGATTAAGTATAGGAGAAAAGGGTTGCCTCCTGGCACCATGGGATGGCCTCTAGTTGGTGAGACAACTGAGTTTTTCAAGCTGGGTCCCAATTTCATGAAGGAGAGAAGATCAAGGTCTGACCTTTATCAGTCTTTTGGTCCCTAAACTTGATTCGAACTTGTGGGGTTTAGTTCTCTACTACTTATGTTTTTTGCTGCTGACATTTTTGGGTTTGATTTTGTTGATGCTTTGAGTGTACACTGCTCTATTTTATTCTAAAGTTTTTAGTTTCTTTTTGTGGGACAAATGCAGATATGGAAGGATATTTAAGATTCACTTTCTAGGCTGTCCTATGGTTATCTCGATAGATCCTGAGCTGAACAGATACATACTTATGAACGAAGCAAAAAGGGTTTGTGCCAGGATACCCTCAGTCCATGTTGGATATACTTGGGGCCGCAACATTGCAGCTGCTCAAGGTTCAGATCATAAGCGCATTAAAGGCTCGTTACTGTCCGTGATTAACCCCACATCAATTAGAGATCAGCTTCTTCCCAAGATTGACGAGTTTATTAGAGGCCATCTTGCTGGTTGGGATGGCAAGATTATCAATATTCAAGAAAAGACTAATCTGGTATACTTGAAACATTTCTTTCTTACTATTTTTACGTCAATGTCATTCCCCTAACATCTCAATTTAAGTTAAATTCAATCCAAATAAAAATGTTTGGTGCAAAAGAAGAGGCATTTCAGGAGAACAACAATGCAAGATATGGAACTCAACGGTATGAGTGATCCTAGCTGTATTCATTTTCCTAATCACAAAATGCTTCTTTTTTATATTTCTTTGCGCATTGAGTGACATTTCTTTCTTTGTTGTATTTAGGATTTGTGACACCCAAAGGATGGAAGATTTATATATACACTAGGGAGATCAACTATGATCTGATTCTTTACCCCAAGCCATTGGCTTTCAATCCATGGAGATGGCTGGTGAGTCCTCATTACACATTCTTCGCATTGCACCCTTCCGAGGTGACACAAAGTCTGATGTAAGAGTGAAATGCAGAACAAGGACCTCGAATCCCACAATTACTGCTTCCTTTTTGGAGGTGGAGGGAAATTGTGCCCCGGGAAGGAGTTAGGCATAGCTTGAATCTCAATATTCCTTCACTACTTTGTCACCAAGTATAGGTATGACTCTAGAGCACCTCTTCCTGAACCACATCCACTTTATTTTCTTTTATGAGAATTCTAACGAATTTCTTAATTGAAACAGTTATTTACGGTTCTATGTCACACCTCGAAAAAATGAAGAAATTTTTATTGGGTTTTAGTGCATAACTTTAAGAATTACTGTTTGAAATCAACTGAGATATATTTGACACACTGCAATGTTCTTGGATACGCAGATGGGAGGATTACGGTGGAAATGAGCTAGTCCAGTTCCCCAGAGTCGAAGCACCAAATGGGTTGCATTACAGGTTGAAAGCTATTGATTTAGACTGAATCCGAGTAAGCATTCCTATACTTAAATACTGCAATGGTGGCAACATTTTGAGTTTTATTCAAATCTTAAACTTTCCATTACCAAAATTAGGTTGATAGTTCTTGCATAAAGTTCCTTTAAACCAATTTCTCGAGGCCTATCTGAGCCGAAATGCAGCAGTGGCATTTTATGTTTACTCTTTTACTTGTACAATTTAAGAAGAAATTGTATTTAGCATTTATGGAACTTTTGAAAAAATTACTTCATAACTATGACTGTGGTGCAGGCAGGATACCATGTTATTGTACTTTACATATGGGCAGTGCTACAAGCATCGATTATTGGTGCTAATTGAATGTTACTTTGGTCAAAAATACATTTCAGTTCAAGTTAAGAAAAACTAATGTTCGAGGGTAATTTTGTTAATTTCGGTTTGCGAAATTAACAAATTGCTCTCAGGTCTCGTGAAACCTAAAAACAGGAAAGGTTTTGTGGGTTTTTTGGAAAGAACATCTGTAAGCATCGATGCTTATGGGATTCCTCTTACATATTATTTAACTTATTAGTCATTAACAAAACTTAATTTGATGAAAATAAGAGATTTCTCGAAGCAAATTCGAATGGTTATTTAGTGCGGTTAATAAATTCGAAGCACCGACTTTCATTTAGTTTGCTATTCATTCCTTATCTACTGTTTGTAATCTACAGAGAGTTGACTAAATGTGCATTCCATTCGTTGGAAAAATAAACCTTAGTATAAATCTATTGTTGTTATCTTAATAAGATGATTTGTTTGTCACCCATAGGTGAACTTGCTAATTAATGAGTGTCAATACACCTTAAATATCTATCCTTTATATGTTTCTTATGGATTAGATGAAATTAATGTTATATAACACATTGAAAAACAGTTTTTTCAGACAATAAGATTTTCCCTCTATAAGTTAATTTGATTTTCATCATGTTATATAATCCAGCAACAGTATCACTAGTTTGACAAAGGGTGTGATAAAGGTTTAATTTTTTTATACTTCGGCAATGGAGGCATTGATGGCGATGGCATGTGGGTTGGTCATGGTGGTACTTGTCTGCTTCCTGATTTCAAGATGGAATGATATTATGTATAGGCGAAATGGATTGCCTCCTGGCACCATGGGATGGCCTTTGGTTGGCGAGACAGCTGAGTTTTTGAAGTTGGGTCCCAATTTCATGAAGCAGAGAAAATCAAGGTCAGGCCTTACGAGTCCTTTCTTGTTTTAAATTCCATTTATGGTTCTACACTGATTCTTTAATGTCTGCATATGTTTTTGCCGCTGAGATATATATTGATTGGAGTGCATCCCTGATGTTTTTATCAGAAATATTTTAATGTATTATTCCGTGAATAATGCAGATATGGGAGTGTATTTACGACTCATTTTCTTGGAAGTCCTACAGTTATCTCGATGGACCCTGAGTTGAACAGGTACATACTTATGAATGAATCCAAAGGGCTTGTGCCAGGATACCCTCAGTCTATGGTGGATCTACTTGGGAAGCTCAACATTGCAGCTGTTCAGGGTTTACATCATAAGCGCATTAGAGGCTCATTGTTATCCATGATTAATCCCATAGCGATCAGAGAGCAGCTTCTTCCCAAAATTGACAACTTCATTAGAGCTCATTTAGCTGATTGGGATGGCAAGATCATTGATATTCAAGAAAAGACTAAACTCGTATGCTTGAAAAACTTTGAATTTTGTCTGCCTGATCCTTTGCACCTACTTTTACTTTGTTCGTTCCTAATGAAAATGCTTATTGCAAAAGTGGAGAGGTGAATAGTTTGTACTGATAATTTGCATGTTCTTTCTGCAGATGGCTTTGTACGTATCGTTTAAAGAAATCTTCGGAACTGGATCATCTACGCTCTATAATGCCTTTCGAAATGAGTTTGACAAGCTACACATGGGAACAATCTCGCTGCCTATCAATTTTCCCGGCACAAATTATTATATAGGGTTTCAAGCAAGGAAAAATATTTTAAAGATTCTAAGCCAACAATTGAAGGAAAGACGAGCCAACGCATCAGTTGCTTACGACGATCTGTTGAGCAATATGATGAACGACTCGAGGTATCATCTAGACGAGGAAATAATGGATCAAGTCATTAATATTATGTATTCGGGATATGAAACTGTGTCTACAACATCAATGATGACAGTGAAATATTTGACCGAACACCCTCAAATACTTCAGGAGCTCAGAGTAAGTTAAAATATCAGGCAATGGTTAGGTCAAAGACATGCAAACTGATTAAAATTTTCCGCAGGACGAGCATTTGGCTATAAGATCAAGGAAAGGACCGAACGAGTCGATAGAATGGGATGACTACAAGGAGATGAGACTCACTCGAGCTGTAAGTAGACACAGAAGTCTCTATTTGACTTTAGATTTTTAATGATACAATATTTGAGGTGGGAATCTATTGTATACTGTTACTAGGTGATCTTTGAGACCTCAAGGCTTGCAACAGTTATCCACGGTGTGTTGAGAAGAACAACGCAAGATATAGAACTCAACGGTGTGTGTTCCTAGTTATATTCATCTGACATATTTAGTATTTGTCTTACAACACTACTTGTTTAACATACCTAGTGAGTTTTTTCTTTTTTGTTGTATTCAGGATTTGTTGTTCCCAAAGGATGGAAGGTTTACTTATACACAAGAGAGATCAACTATGACCCGATTCTTTATCCAGAGCCATTGTCGTTCAATCCATATAGATGGCTGGTGAGTCCTATTAATACATTCTTCGAACCTGTCAGCTATTGAAAAATCCTAACTAAGAGTGAAATGCAGAAGAATAAAGACTTGGAGTCCCACAAATATTTATTCCTTTTTGGCTCTGGAACCAGACTGTGCCCCGGGAAGGAGTTGGGTATAGTTGTGATCACCACATTCCTTCACTACTTTCTAACACAATACAGGTAAATCGTAAAACTCCATTTTTCTCATAACAATAAAAAGTTTACTGAAATGTATTTGGATTTTATAGATGGGAGGAAACCGGAAGAAATGAGCTCGAGCAGTTTCCGAGAGTTGAAGCACCAAACGGGTTGCATTACAAGATTTCAAGCTACTGATTTAGTCTATATATTCTTACGTTTGAATCATACAGTGCTATTGGCATAATTTTGTGTTTTAAGCAAAACTGAAATTTATAGAACCAATATTTAAAATGGAAAATCTTATATATTTAATAAAAGTATGTTGAAGAGAAACATGTCGTTGTGGTAAAACGGCAGCGTTTGAACAGGTTAAGGACTACGTAGGATATTGTCGATTTCGAAATCAGTCAGATCCAACAACCCCATCTCCGCCCGATTCAGATCGCGTGCTTGGTAGTTGAGGGTCGCAGCCGATGGACGGTTTTGTGGAATTCGCGCTGAGCAAGATCGAGAAGAAGTTTCCGTCGGTGGCGAAAGATGTGAACCTTCAAGACTGGATCAAGTACGGGACGCCGGTACTGGTGGTGGCTGCAATGATTCTGATCATTTCTTGGTGTTGCTACTGTTGCTGTTGTCAGAATGGGAGGAAAAAGAGAAAGGGTCCTCCTGGACGAAACCAGAGGAGGGGACGCAATGTGAGATATGATTGAGGTTTTGAATTTGTTGGCAATGAATTGCTGGGGATGTGTTGTAACTTGTAACGCTGTTTTGGCGATCTGGGGTTGTTGTAGCTTTGACGGATTTGGTTTGATCTGAATAAAATTTGTGACTTTGGATTTACTGACATTGTTGATCAATATGCCTGCCAAGTGTTTGATTTTATGCTTCTACGAAACTTGCAATTTTTACTGACTGCTTTACATTACAAGATTTTGACATGAGCATATCTTCTTCCTTAATGGCTGTCTTAGTGTCTTTGTAGTTGTTGGAGCATTGTTTTAAATTTGTTAAACTTGCGAAGATCATTGGGTTCGATTGTTCTCTGAAAAGGTTAGTGACTTATGTTCATGCTGTCGTTCTACTCTGTTTTTAACAAGCCTTACGCAACATCAGGCCACAATCCCAGGAATCTCCCACGATTCAAAATCTCCCCACTATCGTCGAAAATCACGGAAGAACGAACGTGGAGTGATTTGCAGATAATGTGAGGTGAGGTAAGGTAAATTGGGAGATGGGTTTAGATTGATCGACGGTTGGTTAAATCTATCGTTAGTGGAGTGGAAGATGGACATATTGTATTTAATTTTCTGATCAGAAAATGAATAAAAAAGTTACTTTTCGAATCCCAAGCAGCATGATTCTACGACTTCTCGAAAACAATGGTTTTTGCATTTAATTAATGTCGTTGCGGTGGTTGACCTTGCAATTCCAACTTCAATTTCCAGTGTCTCAAGTAGTTTTGAAGTTTTTTTTAATATATAAAAGTAGTATTTTAGAATGTTTCTGAAGGTTTCTGTGGTTGTACTGTAGCCGGCGGTTCTCGTGGAGTTGTATATCTGCGTATGTTTGATTGTGGGGTTTTCATTTCTCTCTCTCTACAGCTCCGGCCTTCTGCAGGTACCTAAAGGTGATTGCTTTTTTCATTTTCTGTTATGGGTGTTTGGTTGATCATGGTTTGAGGACAATAGTTGATTCATGTAAGCTGTTTGATTCAAGTGGTTGAGAATGTATTGAGTTGTGAATTGGATGACCGAATGGATATTCATGTCTTCTTTTCTGGGTTTGTGATTTTATTTAATTTTTCCTGTGTATGCAATTAGGGATTTTGTTGTGTTCTGGGGTTTCGGAAGTTGCTGGATGTTGATCTTTCATTATATTTGTAGATTCCTTTGGTTTGGATTTATCATTTGAGGTTAGGGTTTTGGGTATCATTTGATATGACTCTCATGTGAAACATCCTAAGTTCTTAGATGGAATCTGAACATCTGATCCAACCACACTAATTGATAAAGGAGAAAGTGTGGTTGGATCTTTATTTAACACTTATATTCATCTTGCAAAGCTTTTTTGGATTGTGCAATTGTTTAAAGAAGTTTTTCAGAAATTAGAAGTTCTGAAAGATGTTAACTTTATTACTGTCCTTTTATGCCGATGATTGGTAGACATTCTTTTGATTTCCTAAAATGGTTTGGGATCTTTTTAAAGTTTTGAGCCCCATTAACATTCTGAAGTCATTTGCACCTCTCTGAAGTATATACTGTCTCTGATCAGTCTGTACTTGCTTGGTACTGTAAGTCTGTAGCTTTGTTGTTTGTCAAAGATCCTTTATTCAGTTACAATGTTGGATTGGAATAAAGGGGTTTTCCTTTGGTTTGGCTCTTTTTCCACTTTTTGAGGATGTTGGCTTTCCAATAGAGTTGTTAGGTTGTTGTCCAAATGTGTTGAAAATGGAGAGTACATCCTATTCTCAAGTTGCTTGATCTTTCTTTAAAACACTGTCTGAGTTGTCTTTCACCATTGCTTAGGAATGCATATATGCGACTCCTACATCTACAATATAGCTATTTGAACCTAGAATCTCTGATGCTTGTGATGGTCACCTTGCTGCAACTAGATCAGTCTTCTGCAAATATTTATGAGCATCATTAGTTGTGTTGCTTAGTTCTCATTCCGTACATATATTCCATGTTTGAAGTTTGAACTGAACTACTGAATTTGTACATTATTATTCTTCTATCACTAATGACATGATGCTGGTGAATATTTTCTCCAGTATGAAGCTCACATTGTGCTGGTTATTAACTTTGTTTCGTCTTTGATCCATCAGCCAGAACTACTCTCGCCTTGGTCGCTTGGTATTAGCTTCCCCTCTTCGATATTCTAGACCTGCAGGGCTGCCGGGACAGCTAGCCAACATATGTAATTATGAAAATCAGTGAGGACAAATCTTTTTCATATGATATTATTCTATCTGGCTGAAGCTGAATGCTCAAGCAACATATTGTCTTACACTTTGCAGTTACTGACCAGATATCACGCCACTCAACCTCTATCAACGATCTGGAAGTAAACTCTATTCAGAAACTTGATGGTTTGACTGATGTTGATCAGTTAAAGGCAGAATTTAAAATATTTCCTGAAGAGCTTTCTAACTTGTCTAGTCATATAAAAGATGCTGATCCATTACAAGTTGAGATGGAAGACTATATAATGGAGTTGCGGGGAGATGGTTGCTCTGTTGTTGAAGAAATTCAGCTGTTTGATGATCTTCATGAAATGTGTCCGAACCAAATCACAGCTCATATGGACAACGTAGTCCAGTCCGCAGCTGATGTAAGTGGTATGGAACTTGAAAATTTCGTCTCTCAGGAGTGCTCTAGTGAAATTTATGGTAGTGCTGTAAGGGACATTTGCATTGACGAGGGTGCACCTGCAAATGACGTAATTCTTGTCAAGGCTATTGCAAATGGTCATAAATGTATTGGCTATGACTCTGACGCTGCAAACGATACAAAACTTGGTTCTGAAAATGTTATGGGGGAAGTTGAGTGGCTTTTGTCGGCTGGTTTGAAGTCCATGATAGATGAGGCATACATCAAGGATTTCAGTAGTGATTCTAAGGTCCTTGTCCGTCAAAATGAATCCGAGAGTGAAGCTACAGGTTTGGTTTCAAGTGACCGTCAAAAATACAAGTTTATTGATACAGTTGTCACAGAGGACATATATTCTGAGGAGCCATCATCAGAAATGTCAATGGAGAGCAGATGCAATGATATACAAAATACACTTCACCAGGAATCAGTAGCCGAGTTTGAGGTATGATAATCTGAAATAATTATACTATTCTCTGCATAAACTTTGAATTTTTACTAGATTCAATGAATTAATTTTTGAGGATAATCATCAGCTTGGGATTCTTTTCGGTAATTTTGTTAACAGGATGGTAATGAGACACTGATATGCTCGAGAGCATTTCCTGAAGCTAACGTTGAAGAAACAGCTGATGATAGCACAGTGAAATCTTCAGACTTCAAAATTTGTCCGGGGCATGAAGAAACTAGTAACCCATCACTCAAGGAAGTAAATAACAATAAAGTAGAGCTCCATACAATTGCTTTCCACCCTCAGATGGCTGATATTTCTCAGATGTCAAGACAAGAAAACTTGCCTTCTGACCGTTTCATAGCCTCGTCACGAATACAACCAGATCATTTCGAGTCTAGTTTTGCTTCAGTGGGAGGTTACTCAGATTCCATTGCTTACTCAGGCTCAGTAGCGTACTCAGGGATCCTCTCTCACCGGTCAGATGCAAGCACTGTCAGCAATAGATCTTTTGCTTTCCCTGTGTAAGCTTCAAAACTCTTGTTATAGTTTTGATAATTTGCATCATTTATCTAGCAAAAATAGTAGTTAGTTTCGTCTGACTTTAACTAGTCATACAATGCTCTCTACAGGTTACAAAATGAGTGGAACTTCAGTCCTGTGAGAATGCGGAAAGCTGATCGTCAACATCTAGGAAGGCGCAGGGGTTGGATGAATGGCCTTTTCTGCTGTAAATTCTGACCCCTCGGAGATAAATTGCTTTCTATGAAACCATATAAGCATTGGGGATCCTCTTCAAACCACGTAATATATTGGGCTGAGAATGGTGCTTCATTCAGGGATCTAAAACAAAACAATACCTTCCTCCTATCTGATCAACTTCCTCAATTGTTCTTAGGAGGATGGTGTCGTGGCGGCCAGTAATCTGCACTTAAAGCCACAGAACCAGCAGTGTCAACGTCTTTTTGACCAGGCTCAAACGTTGTCATCTCATCACGTCTCTTGTAGTGCGAAGTGTGCCTTTTCTCAGCCCCCAGTTTCCTTCCCCTGCTTGACCCCATTTTGGCTTTATCAAATGTCTGTACTTGCACATTTGAGCTCGAAACCTTCCAGAAATAGAAGGCTTTGCTGAAAGCACTGGAATCTATTGGCTCATTTTTCACTATACCAATGATAGTTGGAATCCGCTGCATTATCGTTTTTCTCTCAACCTGACTACATTCAGCTTGTCGCTTGCCATTGGTTCGATCAGATGACCCAGCGTCCTTACCTTCTCCTGAAAGAAGAAAAGTTAAGGTAATATTTCTTGTCATTACTGAGATGCAAATTCAGAGTGGAAAAGCAGCGCAGCATTATGCATTGACGCTTACCTTGGTAATTTAAGAACGCTATGATCACCAGAAGCAGAAGTATTTGGCGTGTGAATCTGACATCCCCTGTCATTTTTCTTCAGTTACTTTCTAATGTTACATTCAGTTGTTAAGCTTCCAAGATATATAGACAAGATACAGGTGACCTGAAAAACTTCCGTTTTTCGATGAAATTTTTTGTAACCATGTCCATGTTCGAGACTTGGAGAATTGTGAAAAATGTATACAGATAGTCCGATTCCTCGAATCCGAAGCACCGTCTGTTCTCCGGCTGTCTGCTCTTTCACTTACTGCAAGAAATTCAGTTGCTTGATATTTGAGCTCTGTTTGGAATTGTGAAGCTGTCCCATTTCAGTTTCCAATGAGACAACCCCCTCCTCCCTGTGTGCGTCCCTGTTTCTAAGGTTATGTAGTTTTTGTACGTAAAACTGCGTTTAACGTTGTCTTGCAGGTATTGAAATACTGTTTGGGATCACTCTATTGGGCCGTCAGAAAATATATTTGGGCCCACTAAATTGAGCCTGACGGCCCAACATCAATGAAAACCCTAGTTAGAGAGCCGACAAGTGCTACACAGTTAGCTCTGATCGGTTAGACAAAGTTGTCTCCGAAACCTAAGTTTCGATGTTGTCTTGTTGCTTGTTCGAGTTTTGATTGAATTGGGTGAGTTTAAGCACCAGATAGCCCCTCGTTACTTCAGATTTAAGTTGCGAGGAAACATCGAGTCTGGTATTCCAGGTGCCACATTAACTACTTGTTTTGGCGTTTACAAGTTTGAGTCTTTGGCACGAGTTAGTGATTGTTGTTCCAAGATGTTATGCCATGAACATTTACCTAATTTTGTTGTGTTTTTTTGTGCTGAGTTGATGTTTGAGGCAAAATGATGAGACTTTTTGAGCTGAATTTCTATGTTGATCATTCATATACCTTCAAAGTTCTCTGATTGCTCATCCTTTTAAGTATATTTTCTTTTGAGATTTAGGTTTGATGGTCTCGAGTGTGACTTTGGTTTGATGGTAGCTCCAGTACAATTGTGATTCCAATTAGATTTGGAATTTTGAAACTGTAGTGTAAGAGCTTATCTTGGTTTAGGCTTGTGGTTCACAACTTAGGAGGGTTGAAGTTATGCTCAAATGGCTCCAAAGTAATAGTTGTATTATGAAACTTCAGTGGATTGTTTTACTGATGCTGTTATTTAATGGCCTAGCAGACTTTAATGTAGCATTGCATGGACGCCTGCTCATAAGGTTGTAAAATTGTAAGACAAGAATCTCAGAGAATTGCATGGACGCCTGCTCATGTTTGGAAGAACAAGTAGTTACTAAGATAAAGAAGGGGCACTGCACTGCAAGCAGAAAAGATAAGAAACTGATGACTCTGCTTCTGCAGCTATGCCGATGATGAGAATGTTAAGAGGCGGGGTGGGAGCTAAGAAAAGACAGTTTTTCTGTATTACTTTTCAACCAAATCTTCAAGAGATGCAATAAAATCTGCTCATAAGCCATGAACGTCAAACAAGGACCGTGTCCTAAGGAGCAATGGCCTCCACACTAGAATCACTTTCTTGGCGTCAACTTTTTGCTTAGATATGAATATCCAAAGTTTATCACCTGCTTGGCTGCTTATGTTAAGTAACTTATAAGAGCTTGGAGTTTATGTTAAGTTTATCACTCTATTTAATGGAATGTGAATAGCTCTAAAGTCAGATTATCTCAGCTTATCCAGATGCCATTTGATCATTTCCATAATCATACCCACACACCTTGATATAATTTTTCCAACAAGACACTTCCTAAGGACTTTCAACTCTACACCTATAAATAGGAACATGCCTCAGCATTCACTGCAAACAAATATACGAGGACTTTTTACAGCCAATATTTGTCCAAGGTCCTTAGGAAGTGTCTGAGAAAAATTTTTCTCACAAAATGGCCGGAGCAAATTATTATAACGTGCCTGAGAACTCTGTTATGTTTCCAGAGAGCTTCAGTATGATGCAATGCGACATTTCATCGCCGGGTTTTGATGGGTATTTGGACAATATGTTGAGTGCTCAAACACTACCTCCAGTGCAGGAGTTTCAGCTTCACCCAAGCTATTGTCTAAGCAGTAACTTTACCTCAATTGACACTGATAATCATCATCAGCAGGATAGTGTTGTACAAGAGAGGAAGCAGAAAAGGATTATATCTAACAGGGAGTCAGCACGTAGGTCACGAATGAGAAAGCAGCAATACTTTGATGAGCTTTGGTTGCAGGTGACGCGTCTTAGGAACGAGAATTATAATCTGGTTGAAAAGCTGAATAACATAAGTGTTTCTTGTGATAAGTTGGTGCAAGAAAATTCCAAGCTGAAAGAAGAAAGTTCTGATCTTCATCAGATGCTTTCCTGCTTACCGATCGGTAGCCCTTCCCTTACATTACCTTGCTAGATTCGGATGAATTACCCTGCAAAACAGACCATCACAGAGGTGCATCTTCAGCTCAATCCATCACTGACGCATGAACTTGATGCACTAATGACTCAGTAGCATTTCTCATGAATCAACCGAGTTGAACATAAACAAAATCACAATGGCAATATCTTGTTTCTACAACAAAGATATGTGATCTATCTAGTTATAAATGCAGTGTTCAATGTGTCCTGTGGATCATACCATGAAACAAACTAACAAAAAACAAATTTGTTAAGAAAAAAGAAAAACTTTACCTATCAATAAGTTCGAGTTGTGACAATAGGAACCCTTCCAGCGTCATCCAATAAGAGTCTGCAGAAGACATCATTGCTATTCATTAATGAAAAACGAATAAAATTGCAGTTCTAACCACGTCATTGCTCTCATTACCAAACACAGAACAGGCATAATCAAATTCTGTTAAAAAGATACTGAAGACCAACCTCAAATCAAGCTGCTGCCACCTCTTTGAATTTCCACAAATGTGGAATCCAATTGTCTCCGCATTCATCAAAACACCATGATACACATCTAGAACAGGAAAATGAAATTATTTTGTCACTGTCCCACCTTGCATCATCAAAAAAGGAAGAAAGTTTATGAGGCCAAACAGCTTTATGATAAGAAAAAAAATCAGCTTCATCAGTGTACCTTAAAATCTATAAATGAGAGATACTAAGAGCCACATTTTTGCTAGTGCTCCATCCGGCAAATATCTTCTCCATTTTCAGAAAATAAGATCGATCCCACAGAGCACGCATCAAACATTTTTACAACAATGTGTTCAAATCTACCATCAAGTAATAACCCTCTTTCTAAAGACATGCATTTTAAATAAATTTTTGTCTAAGTTACATAGCTTCAAAATTACTACCACAACGCACACTTAATGCGTACAGTTGTAATTTTTAGCAAGACAATCATATTTACATTGCAAGATAAAATAAACTTGAGCCAGAAATGGAGTGCTTATATAAGTTCTGCTACGATTTCCAAAAACAAACACTTAACATAATTTAAGACTTTGAAGCATATACGGCTGGTTGTATTTTCCTGCATTCAGAGCGCTTGAGCAGTTCTGATATGCTCAACCACCTATCACCACGGATTAGCTAAGTAGTAGCTTCAGGATATTTCTTGAACTTAAGCATTTCAACAGCTGGAAATATTTTCTAACTTGGCAAGATGATATCCTTTAACTTACGGCAGCGCAACTGTAAGAGCTTGATTAGCAAGATTTCATGACGCAGCCCGTCAATTCCTCTGATTGTAATAGTTTTAAGGCTGCTGTAGCTGATAGTCTTTTTTGATTCAGATTCCAACAGTTTAGCCGATATTGCTTGTGATTTTTTGATTTTGTAGCGACAGCCAAGTCTTGAGTTTAGCTACACCAATTTTCAGAATTTAATTTAAACAATAGCAGCAGAAATAATAATCTCAGTTGCGTTGCAAGTCTACATCTGTAAACATGAAGCAAAACAAAATAAGTGCACTTACATGAATCGTCAAATCTTGTAGATTGGGAGCACTTCTAAGAAGACATAATGTAAACAACACATCATCTGAGAAACACAGATTAACTGCTAACAAAGTCAAGGACTTCAGATTTTCAAGGAGCATAGGTGTGCGGTCTGGAAAATTATCACATAAGGGCTGCACAAAAGTAATTAATTTAAACACCAGCGTGCAAAAATAAATTGTGATAGAAACTAAAAAACAAAATAAGTCGAAATGTTACCTCCAACAACAGGAAATCAAAAGTAAGCTCCTTAACCCGATACAGAGAAGAAGTACATCAAGCACAGTGCGCGACTTCGGAATATCTATTTTGTCATTTTCTTGCGTTGCCAATAACGATACATTCGTCAGCTTTGGAATGTCTTTAAATACTAGGTTCTCTAATTCATAATCATCGAAGTGAAAGTTCTTCAAATTAAGTGCCTCTATAGTTAAAGGCTCTTCAAGGTCCAAGTCTTCGAGCGACAATGATTCAAGCAGCAAGCATTCGGATATCAGACTCCAAGAACACTTGTTTCAATTTGAACAGATTCAAGACTAAGGCTCGTAAGATTACCAAAGCTCTTAAAGTCGCTAGGGAGCGTAAGTTTAATGTTACACAAACTCAGCTCCTCTATTTCACGGCAATGGAATAGACAAGACGGCATAGGAAATGGCCCATCAATTTGACTATCCTTGTAATGGCGCGCATCAATCTCAATCTTTTGCACACCATTTTTCGACAAGACACGTAACCACATGTTTATATCCAGTGTCTTACGCTTTATGTCCGGAATGAATAATACAAACTCACGAATCGGCCCACTATGCAGCATAAAAACTCTATCAATGATCCTTGCATGCTCCAACAACTTCAAATCCCCAACATATGCCCAAAACCCCTTATCAAACTTGAGCTTCCTTAAACCAGTCCAACAACACCTCCATTTACTAGACAAAACACTGGTCGCAACAGCATCCTTTATGCTCAGAAAGTCGAGAATGTGCTCCCTTAGATTATCAGGAAGCTGAGTGATCCTATCTAAATCTACCTCATCCTCAATTCTTAGCCTCTTACTACTGCCAGCCATCTAAACTCCTACATGCACAAAGTTCGAATCTTTATCGTCGGATTACGAAACCCAATTCAATTTATCATTTTATCTTCCATCCAAAGTTAAAAAAACAAGAAGAATCAGTCCAGCAACTGTCAGCAAACCCTAATCGGTTGAATTAACACCCAATACCTCAAATTGATTGAAATATGAAAAATAAAATACAATTTCATCTCACCGTTGATCCGTTGAATCTTGACGAAAACCCACTTTCGACTATCTACAGCGATTCCAATCCAGATGCAGAAATGTCAGAATCGTTTCGGTTGATCGAAAATCCGACACAAAGACATCGATGTCTTTAAATCTTAATTAAATTACAAATAAGACAAAATGCCAAGCAATATCAATTGGGGTTTGGCCCAAATGTTACCTATTAGTGCTTTTTTGATTGAGCCCATTTGAGGCCCATTTAAGCCTTGCGCCAACTGGCACATCTACATCTACTTCATAGTTTGTCTGTAAGTTGGGTTTTTGAGATTTGATTATGTCAAATGCTGATCTGGTTTGCCTTGTTAAATGATGCTATCATCATCTTCCTGATCGTCACCTTCACTCAAGTCAGCCCAACACAATCAAACCTTGCATTACAAGTGCTGATTTGGTGATTGTGTCAATGTCAAGCGTAGCTGTCATCCTCCTCAGATTCGTACAAAGTCAAGCGTCAGAAAAATGAATGTAATTATTTGTTGATAGGGTAAGCACTAGGAACAAGCATCTCCAATTCCACTCCAATTTGATTAAGATTTGAGTTTGTCAAATTCTGTCAGCTGTTTAAGATGTCGCCGGCATCCTCAGCTTTGGTCGAGTCAGCTGTGTCCAATTCCACTGCCCCATCTCGGTCAAATTTTGCTGACTCGGTTAGTGCAACTTTTTTGATATAAGAATATGTTACCGCTAATAACTTGGGCACAAAGCTAAACAAGAGAGCAAAGGTTTGAAAATGTATGTGACAAGAACTATTTCCAGCTTGCTGAGACGCCCAGAAACCATGTCTGAACCTCCACCGGGTGGCCCTTGGTCTGGCATTGCGGTTATCTTAGACGAAGGTATGAACAATATTATTCGCATAAACAACCTACCAATCCCCCAGAACGCAATGATACTTACTGAAGAACAAGGTTTTGGAGGTGATAGCCCCATACCTAATTTAGGAGCCTTCTTCATGATTCCTGTTGTCAACGAGCCTTTGTCTTCAAATACTTACTATTTGGTTCGAGCCTATCGTAAATATGCAGGGTAAGCTGTCAAGCTTTGGTTCATTCAACTCTTGGAAATAATCTCTTTTAACTAAGAAACGTTTTTAATTCATTTCATTGGAATTTTGAATCAATTTGAGTTTTTTTATGTTACTTTGTTTACAACTAGGTATTCATTTACAAAATATTTGTACCAATATCTTAAATTTATCGAATCGAACAATTTAGAAAAGTAAATGTAGTCCAGTGAATAGAAATTTACCAAACTTCGCGTGCCCGTAACAAATAACGGATGGAAATTCTGTTTTTTTGAAAGTAACCAAGATTGTTAAGTGGATTTTGGTGCAGACAAGTGAATACAGGTTCCAGTGAGGAGGATTCTGAAACGAGACATGAATGTTGCTGTTTTATGCCTTACAAATATCGTGATCAGCCAAAGCCATTTGATCCAAACAACAAAGGCCAGCACATCAAGATTGTTAAAGCAGATGAAGCTGGGCAGTGTACCTTCAGCGCAACATATGCAGCTGGTTTTATTAGAAGTCACCGCTGGGAATGTGTTACAGCCTATCCAAAAAGCTGGAGTTACAAGTTGAATGAGGCCGAGGGACAAGGCCTAATTGAAAGTCTGCGCATCAGCCTGCCCGATTTTGGTTTCTCAATTGGGACAAAAACTTCTGATCGTGTTGTTGTAGGGAGGTGGTATGTGCCTTTCATATTTGTGAAAGAGTATGGAGTTAATTGCAAAGAGCAGATGAAGAACTCACTATACTATAAGATGATTTTGGAGCAGAGGTGGGAGCGGGTTTTTGAGGCAGAGAATGTGGGTGGGGATTTAGTGTCTGTGGTTGTGGATGTTAAAGTCAAAAGCGAGGTTGTAAAGCTTTGTGCTGGAGTGGCTGTCCAGGGAGGAGGGAAACTGGTTAATGGTGTAGTAAGGTTTGTGAGAAACTTGGAGAAAGTAATCGATTGGAAAGTCTGTCTATTACAAAATAGGGTTTGTGCTTATATAGCACTTACATAAAAGACTAAAATACCCTTATCCAACTATTTTAATATGCTAATATCCCCCTCAAACTCACGATGCTACAATAATAAGCATTGAGAATTTGTCAGTCAAAAAACAGAAGCGCGCCGTGGAATGAGCCTTCGTGAACAGATCTGCAATCTGAAGAGAAGATGGAACATAAGGCAATGCAATCGTACCAAGCTGTAAATGGTGACGAGTGAGATGACAGTCAATCTCAATGTGCTTGGTCCTCTCATGAAAGACTGAGTTACGAGCAATTTGGATGGCACTTGATTGTCACAGTACAGTGGTGTCGGATGATGAAGAGTGACACCCAAATCAGTAAGTAACCGACGTAACCAAACAATCTCACATGTAGTCGTTGCCATAGCACGATACTCAGCCTCAGTGGAAGAGCGAGAAATGATATCTTGCTTCTTACTTTTCCAAGAGATGAGAGAATCTCCAAGGAAAATGCAAAATCCAGTAGTAGACTTACGATCGGTAGGGTCACCAGCCCAATCAGCATCAGAGTAAGCACGCAGTTCTAGCGAAGAAGATGAAGGAAACAAAAGGCTCTGAAACTGAGTGCCGCGAAGATACCTGAGAATACGCAAAACAGCAGCCCAATGAACTGTGGTAGGAGCAGTAACAAACTGACTGACAACGTGAACAGCATGTGCAATATCAGGACGAGTAACCGTGAGGTAAACAAGGCTCCCAACCACTGTTCGATACAAACTTGGATCAGGTAGGGGAGATCCATCAGAAGGAGAGTAACGACATTGGTCTCTAGTGGAGTGTCAACAGTCTTGTTGTCAGTGAGACGAGCACGCTCAAAGATATCTGTAATATACTTCGACTGTGAGAGAAGATAACCCTTCGGAGAGAATGCCACTTCTATACCCAAAAAATAACGCAACGAACCCAAATCTTTCATAGCAAAACACCGAGCCAAGTCTGACTTCAATGACTCAATTCCATCACAATCATCACCGGTAATAATCATATCATCAACATACAAGGACAGAAGTATTCGGCCTGCACCTGTTCGCTTAACAAATAAAGCAGAATCATGCTGACTGGGAATAAAACCAAGAGAGGTAATCACTGTGGAGAACTTCTCAAACCATGCTCGGGGAGCTTGTTTAAGACCATAAAGAGCTTTGCGCAGCTTGCACACATGTCCGGGCTGTCGGTCAACACCAGGAGGGGTGTCATATAGACCTCTTCGTGAAGGTCACCATACAAAAAGGCATTTTAACATCCATCTGAGATATCTTCCACTGATGGACAGAAGCAACTGCGATCAAAGTGCGGATGGTAGTCATTTTAGCAACCGGAGCAAAAGTCTCTTCATAATCCATGCCATATTCCTGTGAATACCCCTTAGCAACAAGACGTGCCTTATATCTCTCCACTGATCCATCTGACTTGGTCTTAATCTTATAGACCCAACGTGAGCCAATAGCTCGCTTTCCCGAAGGCAACGGTACAATATCCCATGTATGTGTCTGATGCAGAGCAGCAAGTTCCTCAGCCATTGCAGCCTGCCAAAGGGGATCAACAACAGCCTCTCTATAGGATAAAGGCTCAGACAAAGAGTGAAGTGACACAAGAAATGAAAAAAGGAAGTAGAGTATGAAGAATATGTAAAATCAGGAAGTCTAGTGGACTTACGAGGACGAGTGGACTGACGCACTGGAGGTTGATCCACAATCTCATCAGATGACTGAGCAGTCGTAGTAGGAATAGACGGATGTGTGCATGTCTCGGGAACCAAAGTATCAGTGAGTCTATCATCATTAGTGTCATTATCAAAAGGTCAATACAACGAAGATCAGACTGAGTCATGTTATGAGAACTAGCAGGAACAGAATAGAACGGAATATGCTCTAGAAACACTACATGACGTGAGACATATAATTTCTGGCTAACTGGATCAAAGCAACGATATCCCTTCTGACCAATACCATAACCCAAAAATACACACAAAGCAGACTTAGGAGACAATTTATCACGCTCGACGTGAGGTCGAAGCACGAAACAGGTGCAACCAAACACACGCAAGAGGGTATAATCAGGAGCACTACCAAATAATTTTTCAAAGGGTGACAAACCTGAATTATGAGATGTTGGAATTCTGTTTATAACATAGGCAGCAGTATGGACAGCTTCTCCCCAAAACAAACTAGGAACCTGGGCAGACAGTAAAAATGAGCGAGCAGTCTCAACTAGATGACGATGTTTCCTCTCAGCGACACCATTTTGTTGAGGAGTGTCAGTGCATGAGGTTTGATGAATGGTTCCATCAGAAGCAAGTAACTGAGAAAACTCATTAGAAGTGTATTCACCTCCTAAGTCACAACGAAAACATTTAATGACAGCAGAATGTTGTGTTTGGACAAGAGCTCTAAAGTCACGTAAATACCCAAAAAATCAGATCTACGCTTCATAAGATAGACCCAAGTATACCGAGTATAATCATCTATAAATGAAACATAATACCTAGAGCCACCCTTAGTAGTCACAGGAGCAGGTCCCCACACATCAGAATGCACAATATCGAAAGGAGCAAGAGATGATGAAATACTTTTTGGAAAAGGTAATGCCGAAAATTTTGCAAGTTTACAACCACTACAGTCTGATATATCATGAAATTTCAAATGTCCTAATGCTCCTGTAGAAGCTAAGAAACGTAAACGAGATGCTGAAACATGACCCAAACGAGAATGCCACAAGTAGAATTCAGATGATAGGACCTAGACGAAAAGCAGATAAATCAACATTAGATGCAGCCACATCTGATACTTTGAGTTCATCCAAGACATAGAGTGTACCCATCCTACGGCCTGTCCCAATCACCTTCTGAGATCGTGGATCCTGTACACAACAAGAAGAAGAAGAAAATGTGATCAATAAGCCAGATTCACACAATTGACTGACAGACACAAGGTTTATAGTAAGACTAGGAATATAATAGACATCACTGAGAGAAATATGGGGTGTAATAACAGAACCGACACCCTCCAATGACATAGGAGTGCCATCAGCAGTTATAACGGGAAGGGATGAATGACGAGATAATGACACAAAAGATGAAAAGTGAGGAGACATATGGTGTGAGGCACCCGAATCAAGAATCCACAAAGAGGATGATATACCTGAGGCTGCTGATGATGACAAACCTTTTGAGGCAGACATCGCATGAGGCTGTGATGCAAGAAGCTTCTGGAACTGTTCAAACATAGACTGATCTAGAGACGGGGCAACAACGGTATTAGTGAACTGAGGTGGACAATTCTGTTGTCGCTGATGCTGCTGCATTTTTCCTCTATTCAATAACAGCGGACACTGAGACTTCCAATGTCCCTTCTTCTTACAAAATGCACACTCATCCGGTGCAACTTTACGACAAGCCATCTCAGAAACCCAATTCAAACAAACAATTCGAATCCAAAATAAACTCCAAAAAAAAAGGCAAATCTCAACTTTGAAACAAGCTGAACTTTGTGGACAAAACAAGCCAAAACTCCAAATCAAGCTACACACTTTGTGCCGCAGCGTGCACCATAAGCATCGGCCAAACAATCCACAATTGCAAATCAAAATTAACGAAAATTCAAAAGGCCATGGCGATCCCACTTCGATCCGCGAAAACTGATGTTGCTATTGTAATCTTCTTCGATCAATTACCCTAGATCGAGATACGGCATCTGATACCATGAGAAACTTGGAGAAAGTAATCGATTGAAAAGTCTGTCTATTACAAAATAGGGTTTGTGCTTATATAGCACTTACATAAAAAGACTAAAATACCCTTATTCAACTATTTTAATATGCTAATAGTTTGATAGTGCACATCCAGGATTTCGAAGCATAGGACTGTTTGCTGAAGTTGTTGGGAGGATGAAATGGGAACAAGCGAGGGCCGGGTGGAATGACATTGGAGGAGGGGAAATGAGGGTGGAGAGGGTGGAAGAGCATCTGGGCAGTAATAGGTGGCAGAGATTTAGGTGTTACATGCTTGTGGAGAGATTTGTGTTAAAGAGGTTGGATGGGAGCTTGGTACTCAGTTATGACTTCTATCACATTCATCAACTCCGGCCTAAATGGGAATAAGTCTAGGAACTTGCATATGTGATCCAAGTGTTCTTGCTCTTGCTTATTGACGTTCTGTGTGTGCTTGCCCATATTTTCCAACTGAATGATACTATTGTGAACAAGTGTCCAGCTTAAGATAATGTTATGACCTTTAATAAGTATCTGAAAATCTGAACAAAAACAGAAAACAAGCATTTTACATAAACAAAATCAGAAAAATACATTGTGCTGGGAAAACTCAGCAAACAAAAATTACTGGTTTGGGAAAATTAGACATGTACAAATATACAACAGCACATCAGAATTTATATTTGTACATGTCTGAGCAGGCCGGTCCACTGATCAGAAGGTACGTACGACTTTAGCAGAAAAACAGCAAATGTACTTAACACATAGATGGAGTTCAATGATGAAGCGCAATACAGGGGGAAGTAGCAAAATTCTCTGATATATATCAAGTCTACAAGTAGAGAACCATTTTCAACTTGCCATGGTTTCTCCAGACTCACATCACTAGGGGTAACATAACGACTCAATCAAGAAAACACTTGGACTTGATACTCTACGGAATGTATGAAGTTTTTTTGTTGTTTTCCCCAGATCCATAAGCTCTTCAGAAGTGTATTCCACATTTTTAGTCCCAAAGAACAACCTTCAGAGGAAGTAATTAGAGTCTGCTAAGTTCAGGTGCCCTCGGTAATAATGTGCCTATAAACATGAGAAAAAACAATAATTATATCAAAGGATGCAACAGTAATGATTGCCACTTATTTTTCAGTTGTGATTACTATAGAGTAAAACTTCCCAACAAAAAAATGTGAAACTTGAAATGGCTAACAATGTACCACTGAATTTCATCATCATCAAAGAGGCCCTTTTTCTATCAAGAAACCAGTACACAAAACTTCACATTTTAATTAAACCCGTGTCATTTATATTTGGGTCGCCTATTACGATTTAACAAACCCATTACTCATTACAAGCCTTACACGATGCAGGGTTGAACACTACAATGAAAATGCACGTGCCGCAAATATTTAACTTCAGAGACGTACAAGGTATATAAACGACAAAAAGTTAAAATTAAAACTGAAGCACACATACATTTCTACGAACCTTAATATAATTGCAAATGCTTTTTACCTCAACATAAGAGACACTGGCACCAGTAGATAATCTATACACTTGGATTTTCTCTCATTTCAGAACCAGCATTCCAAGCTTTTTTTGTCCACCCAAAGTTAAACCTGTCCACCAAACCGCATGAACTTGCAAACTTTTTTTAGCTTTTAAAGAGCTGCACTTGGGGATAAAGTACCCAAGCTGCCTACGTACCCAACTTCAACGGGATCAAGCCCATTCGTAGTTCAATTAAGTTCTAAGGCTAGACTATCCAATTTTCCTCGAGGTCTCATTTTATTAACTTATCTGACTCTCCATACTAAAGGAAGCTCTATAATATTTGACAACATAAGCCAATCCAATAATAGTGGTAAGAACCCCTCCAGTTCCAAAAATACCAACCAACTCAAAAAGCTGCCTTCAACCCATAATTAAGCACATGAACCAGGAAACTCAAGAATTCCAGCATACCATAATAGCACCCACAATAAAGGACCTCCACTCTATACCACCGATTTCCACACTGAATATGAATGGCATAGAAGAATGCAACTTGAGAATCAACAAGTCAAAATCAGTAGGTACAAAGAAAAACCTTCTGAACAACCACTTCAAGCACATCCTCACTCGCAAGACATTGCTCTTGAAATATATGCATGCACTCCAGGGACACCAAGGTAAATTTCCAGTTGAAGTGAGAAAAACTTGAACTGCATATGGAATTGAAATTAAGAAAAGAAGTTACCCACAGGCAAACATAGGGCTATCCAAGGTCGTTAGAGAACTTCAGAACCTGAGATCCTTGATCAACTAACTTATGCTGAGATCATTTTTGAAACACCACCCAATTACCATATCAATCAGAGCACCACCGTAATCGTTCAATCTATATCCTTCATGAAGAGGTTTTTCATCACTAGATCCAACAAAGAACAGGCAGATGCATAGTAAATATCTGGCAAGTGTCAATAGGCAAGACGGCTGCAACGTAGTCAAAACAAAATATTGAAAAGAACACAACATGAATTTAATTTGTTTTCTTCAAGGGGCTGCACTTAGGAATCAAGTCCCCAAGCTGCCTACGTACCCAGCTCCAAAGGGATCAAGCCCATCGTAGTTCGGTTGTCAGTACAAAATTATATTTGATTCTCCTCCGTACTCAACAAAGCTTTTCAAGTAATTTTTATCCAGAATATTACCCGCAACCAGTTAAGGAAGAGACAGCAGTCTGCAAGCATGAGTTAATGACACTGAACAGTCTGAGACGAGCAAAGTAGCCGAAGGTTACACTAATCTCAAAATCATGTAACAAGAGACCCGTAGTATGAAAGCAGCCCACTTCGAGAAAATATGACCGTAATATATTTATATATAACAATAATTTCCCCTTAACTTCATTAATCACTATCTATGCAACCATCAACAAAACATGAAGCGCAAGACCTGCTAAAAATATTCGACTTAAAGGCTGATTTAAGCCCAGAATATGATTAAGCATGAACGGGCAGATGGAGAAATCATACATAACCAAATATCAGAAGACTCGGAACAGAAGAAACCAAAGAGTCCCAGCAAAACACATAAGCATGACAACACGTTAAAATGACCACATCTATCCACCAAAGTTTCCCACACAACGAATCTGAATGTCACACATGTGCGCAGTTATCATCATCAAGAATAAACTAGCAAACTATCAACCTCAATCTGTTGAACAAGAACATATAAAAGGCTCCACAATTTACAGTTTCCTCCCCGCAGAATGTCAGTCCATTCCTGTTAGTCAACTGCAAGACATTCATATGTCAGTCCATTTCCGTGTCACCAACCATAGAATTATACATTAATTCCAGAAAAATACCTTGGATAATCATATAGTGGTCCACACTATCAGAGATAAATGAATGAAAGAGGCCTCTTCACAAACTGTGTAAACATTTCTACGTGATGGGACAGAGACTCTGGCAGACTAGCAATTGCAGTGTTGTAAATGGCAAGAATATTCTGACCTTTCAGTAGTCTGCGTATGGAAAGCAAAACCAATAAAACCAGAAAAAAAGATAAACTTATTTGCAACAACATCATGGTTGAGAATTATCGCCAAACTCAAGACTACTACAACTGTATTAAATTAAGTTTAATGCTTATGCATATGCCCCATCTACATTCCATAAGATTATCCAAGGACTGTTAAAGTTGTTTAACATTCCCACCGCCTCCAAAAGTAAACTCTTAATCATATGACAATCGACAAATACCTCAAGAGTTATATTAAACATTCGGCCACCTTACTGTGCTTCTGCTCCAAAAAATATGCAGCCATCATGTAATATGACAATCTGGTCTAAAAGGACACCATAATAAGTAGCTAAGGAAGTACAACTCAACAGTGCTTTCTCAAAAAGAGGATTACAGGGCATTACAAAAGGAAAGCAGACACACATAGGGAAATACAATTTCTATCCTATAAAATGTGGACAGATCATCTGCGAACACAGACACACTCTTCCGTAGAATAAGCAAGTTCCTGGGAACCTAATATCAACACATAACTGGAAACAATCCAGTCAAAACTATCTGAAAATCGAGCCCTTGGGAAGACATGACAACCAAATCAATACCATTGATGTTTTAGACTTTCAGATACACCACGGAATTGACCACTTGATGATTTCCCCTTAGAAAAACAAAATCCAAAGCATTACTTTGCAAGTATGTCATGTACATCAGCAATCACCGTTACATCATAATATCCACAAGGAAGCACTAACAAAGCTGTTAAGCAGGAAGATGGCCACAAGCAACTCCCATTTTAATCTTCCATATGCTAAATTTTGAGTTGCCCACTCTCTCTTCAATTATAGCCATTTCTTATAAGTCAAATATCTAATGTGAACTTTTGATTACTTTTTTGCACATGAAGTCGTTTTTCTCTAAAGCACGAAAGATTTTATACAGGAAAGAACAAAAACCATGTGTTTCACAGCCTTTCAGGTATACCCTTCTGAAACCTGGATGGAACCAAATAACTAAATTAATTTTGCAGGTCAAGCCAGCTGAAATTCATATAATTTGAAATAGGGAAATCTCCTGACGAAGAGAACTATCCAGAAGAACTTCATGACCTGGATAAATATACACAGGGAATAAATGATAAGGTCATATTATGAAACTATCTTCTAATAAATATGGAACAGAGGAATCACCTTCAAAACCGCTTATCACATGGAAAGTATCCTGATGCAATTACTCTTATATACTACAACCAGTTGCTCGATTTCTACAAGATTCCAAGAAGGGATGCAAAACAAATATGAAAGGAGAAAGTAAAAGGTTTCTAATACCAACAAGCAAGGTCCACAAAAGTTTCATGCTCTCCCATGCATCTTCCCAAACCTGAACTACACAGCCTAATTCATCCTTCCAGAAGGCTCGGCAATAAAAAATAACACCTTGCTCGGATCAGTTCAAAGGACTCCTGAGATTAAATAGTCACGAAAATGCTACAACCAACAACTTTTCATATGAAACTTCAATTCAGTATGCAACTTAGAGAAATCCAAGTACTGATAAAATCAAGACATAAACAAACTAAATACCATCAGAAATTTGAGTCCTACAAAATTTCGCCCATTTATGCAAAAGCAATGAACTAATTTTCTCCAACATGATGACCAGATCTCCCTCCTTGAATCCTACAAAAGTTTACCCATGTATGCAAGGCGAATAATCAAATTGATTGCTGAAGCACAGCCTTATTCAAAAACATACGCAATTTGGTACACTCCTGGGATTTAAATTCCTCCAATAAGAGACACCCAGCCGTCTTTCCTCAGTCCTACAAAAGTTCATCCAGGTGCGCATATACACATGAAACTGAATACTGGTAGAATAGAAGAATATAACCTATCCATAATCTTGAAATGAAAACTCCTCCAGACCGCTACGTGTACTAGAAATCCTTTGGGAGTCTTATCCAAATTTCACCCAGGAATGCAGCACAACAAACTAAACTGAATACTGGAAAAAGCCAAGAACTTAACCCAAGTCGAGAATGCAAACTTGAATCCTGAGAACAAAACTACTCCAGTATGCTACCACCAGAAATTACTTCCTCATCCAACCTCAATCCTACAAAACCGTTATGCACAAAACAAAGAACCAAATCCAACACTGGAAAAATCAAAGAACTTAACCTATTCCAAGATCATCCACGATTTGATCTACTATTTTCCTCAT
Source organism: Sedum album (assembly GCA_006409495.1). Lineage (NCBI taxonomy): Eukaryota > Viridiplantae > Streptophyta > Magnoliopsida > Saxifragales > Crassulaceae > Sedum > Sedum album. The sequence continues at coordinate 148,120 of QZGG01000382.1, forward strand.
CAATCTGTCAAATTTGGGCTCCAAAACCTAATCCATCCAACCGAACTCAATAAGCACCTAGAGAAAGAATCAGTCAAACAATCCACTACATGAAAGCCACTGTCTAAAACACACCGTCAATTAGTACAAGTCGAAAACAACTGCGTCAAGAAACATCATTCAATTACACAATCAAACCAGTCGAACACAAATCGATCAGATCCGCGCTCCATGGGCGCCACCGCTTGAACCTCGTCATAAACTACACAACCAAGGCACACATCAGAAGACACAATCGAAATCCAGCCATCTACAAAGTCTATTGGAACAATTCCACCATACAGGCAAGTAGCAACCTGTGGTTGAGAAGAAACGATTGATGCACATAACCGTACTTCTCAAAACAAAGATTGAAAGACAAGTATTCAAAGCTTCAGATTAGCAAACCAAACAACCAAAATATAATATCAAACTACCACAATGCACCATTAAGTATTCCAAGCTTCATAATTACTACAGAAGGTACAGCAAGAAGAGGATAACACCTTGGAACACCTTGAAAGCTACGATCACATCAAAAGACTCCTGATAATGAAAAGCCATGATAAAGCTACAAACAACAACTGCTCAGCCAAATGAGGTTTCCCTTAAGCAAGCACTAGAAAAAATCAAGTGTTAATATAATCAAGACACAACTAAAGACCGTCTGTAAATTGGTACTTCTGAGATTTGAAATACTCCAATAAGCTACGACCACAACATCTTTCTTGAGTCCAACAAAACTTCATCTATGTATGCAAAACAATGAACAAAATCCCTCCAATATGATACAACCAGGAATTCTTCAAAACCTACAAAAGTTCACCCATGTATGCAAAGAAAATAGACAAACTGGACGTTGAAATCCAGCAGCAAAGCCTTATTAAATAACATACTAAATTTGGTACTCCTGGGATTCAAAATCCTCCAATGTGCTCTGACCAGGAATCAGTGTCCTACGAAAAATTTCCAAAGAATACCCCACAACAGACTCATTAGAACACAGGAAAAATTCATTAACAAACCCAGATACCAACACTAATTATCTTGAGAGCAAAACTCCTTCAATATGTAACAACCAGATATACGTCTTCGTCCAACCTCAATTCTACAAAAACAGTTATCATCCGCAATCTGGTAAAAGATTTGTACGCCTCCGCAAAACTCCACTTACGAAACCACGTCTAATAACCACATAGACACAGAATAATCAAACAACCCACTTTATGAAAGCCACCGTCTAAAAAGTGCCATTAATCACACAGCCAACATAAACTCATAAACGAGAGAGTAGCTACAAGTCGATTGGAGAACCGGTCAAAATTTACATATCAAAAAGCCAACGCAACGTATCATCAATTACATCCAAACCAGTCAAACAAATATCGATGCGATCCAAAGACGCCACCGCCTCAACCGCATCACAAACTACACAACCAACAGAATAATCAGAAACACCACAAAATCGAAATCAAGCCATCTACGAAATCGATCGGAACGATACTACCATACAATCATTATGTGGTTGAGAAGAAACGAAAGTGTGTTTATATATAAATTAAGGTATGAGAATGGACGGTTGGGATGAAACTGACTTCTTTAATCTGACGGTTTAGAATCAGTCAACAGATGTTTCCTTCGCAGCAATAGCGTCCTAATTCCGCAACAACTGCAAACGCGGTTGAGTTGGTTTCCTAACACTAAAATAAGAAACAACAATTACACAGCCCATCAACGGCCCATTATCGGTTCGATCATTGGGCATGGTTATTTTTATTGGACTCAAAAAATGAGTTTAGAGTAGATTACAAGCCCATTTACGGCCCATTTAGGGCCCATTGCATGCTAATAGCTAGTAACATTCATATAACTTGACATCCATCTTGAGTCTGAAGTAGTAATCTCCCTGAGCAACATCTGTGCTGAGTGTCACGATTCCGCGAGCCATGAAGAAATCTCCAGTACCTCCAACCACAGACATATCTCTAGTTTTGGCGCTCATGGTGTCAGCCCCCATGATATTAATAGTTCCTTGATATGCACTTGAGTTAAATACAAGTGTATACGCAAACCAAGCGTTGAAGGTATCCTTCATATCGTAAAAGTAAAATCCTTGAGCTCTTGCGGCTGGTGGGGAGTTGAGATGCTCGTCTACCGTCATTTTATCATCAAAAACTACCAACATACCGAAGTTGGTATTGCTTAAACTTGTTGGCTTTGTGGCTGCTGCTGAGGTAGCATTGTCCTTGTTGGTGCCATTAAAAAGTATATCATGGTAATGAAGGACGATTCGTTTGCATGGTTTGCTTCTATCAGTAGTAACATGTTTCTTACTAGCAACTGATGAAAGGGAGACTATAAAAAAGAAGAAGAGAAGATATGAAGTGTTACAGTTACTCATAGCTATATCAAAGGTGGTCTAGGTTTTAATATTCAAGTGAAGGTTATATTGTGTTTATATAGGTGATTTCTAGGGACCAGACTTCCTTACAGAAAGATCCGCTTTTGTTTATCCATACTAAAAAGTTGGCACATTGTGCTGGCAGCAATGACAAGTAGTGTTGTTAGTATATATGAAACCTTATGGAAGCACAGTTCAAAAGGAAGAGGCAGGGGCGGCTTAAGTCCGAAACGAAACAAATTATGCTGCTTCATATGGAATTTAGTTTTTTGCCACTTTATTATATATTTAGATTTTCATGTATGACACTAAGGACTTCATGAACAAAATATTAGAATAGTGGTATTTTTATAATAATAAAATTATATAAAAGGGTTATAAACTTATAATGGTTTTTTATTTGGACCAATTCATTTATATGCAATTTGATTTTCAAAACATGGGGCTACTTCTGACCAATAAAAACCCAAAAAGTGTGGCCTGAGGCATTTGACTTGATGGCTTTTAAGGTCTAGCCGGCTCTGAAAACAGGTACAGCAAGCATGAGAAACATTAGTAGGTTGATAGAACAAAACATCAGTAGGAAAACATCAATAAAAAGCTTATGAATGAAATGTGCTGTCATATGTTGGATAAAGAAATGCCACTTGGGTATAAAGACATCGATTCTAACATGTACCACCTATCAAAAAAAACATGTATAGATGCTCATTCTCCAGGGAGTTTTAACTTTTATTTTGTTGTCTAGTTTAAATACAAGCTAATGTGACAAGGTCTTTTTGTTATGGTTTTGACTTATAAATGAGTCAGTTCGTCTTCTTTAGAAACATATATTCTTGGATCAGACGATACTTAATTTCCCTACTTTTGAAAGATCCAAGTGCCAAAACCGAAATAAATTATATACCCATAAATTGAAATTATGGCGGATCAAAACTATTTATCAGTCAAAACTAAAGTAACAGTTTGACATTTGAGTCATATACAATTGTGCACATGTGAAGTTTGGTGAGGAATGTGCTGTTAAACGTCCCAATTTTAATCACTGTTATTGCAGACTGTCTTTTATGCACTTTTCTGCAATTCCATGTGCACCAAGTATGTTAACCATATCAACCTAATTGGGTAGTTTAACTGTTCTCGTCAACAACGTTGAAATTACTATATGCTTTTGATACAATAAGTTGACATAAAGAGGGAGAGTACGGTTTATATTTGATGTCATACATTTGATCAATTATATTCAATCTTAGAGAGTTTTGGGATGGTAGAAAATGATTTTATTTCAATATAACTCGTTAAATTGAACACGAAATATTCAAATGCCACGCAACACAATTTCTAATCTTTTGTTTTGTCGAGGACTTATATTCCAGACTCCAGTAATCTCACAGATTGGATCTCAGTGAATATCCCTGATGCAGTGTGCTGTTTGAAATTACCAGCATTCGTACAACTTAATGTCAACCCTGAGCCTGAAGTACACGTCACCTTCAAATGAATCAGTGCTGACAGTGGCCACACCTCTTGCCATGAAGAAGTCCCCAGTACCTCCCACAACTGAGATATCTCTAGTCTTCTCCATCAAAGGGTCGGAACCAATGAAATTCAGTGACCCTTTATGGTCAGTACTATTGAGCACAAATGAAAACCCTAGCCATGCGCCGAAGGTGTCCATCTTATCATATAGATATAGCCCTTGTGCCCTACCCACAGGCTTGCCATGAAAGTTGTTGTCCAAAGTTATCGGATCATCAAAAGCTACAAGGTTTCCAAAGTGATAGGGTGCGGTTAAGATTGTCCGGTTGGAGCCTTCGGAGCCTCCAATGATGACTGCAGTGGCATTGTGTGCATTCTTTCCATTATAGAGCACATCATGGAAGAACAGGACTAGCTCCTTACATGGCTTGTAAACCTTGCCATTGCCTTTCTTGGATCTAAAGGCGTACGAGGGTGTTAGTGAGAGAGAAATGCACAAGATGAGTAGGAGAGGGAGTTTGAACCCCATCTTGATAGTTAAGATTGACTGAGTGAGCTTCTCTGTGGTAACACACATGATTATATAGTGAAACTGTGAAAGGGATTGGTGCATATCGGGTAGAGAAGCTGGCAGAAGTTGGTGAGGTTAACTTGAAGTGATTATTTTCCAAGGTGGTAAGAGGTTGAATGGAATTTGAACTCTACATATGCATCCAAAAGTAATTAAAATCAATAATGGCAATCAAGGAGCAAAAAGGTATTATATTAGGGCCTTTTTTGTTAAACTACTCAATTTGATAAGGCACGTCCGTTTAAAATGACTTCTTAGGCACCCATCTACACAAAACTGATAGCAAATAAAGGTTTTTGTTTGTTGCATTAGTCTCTAGATTTTTCCTAGGAGTTGTTATTTGGTGTTTAAGAAATATGTGGATGTTTTGATCTGCACATAATTGTAGACCCATAAATATAATACAAGCATAGATTTTGTGTTTTGGTGGTAGGTTAAGTTGGGACCTAAGAAAACAAAAATTAGGTTTTGTGGTCCATCCAAAATTTAGATGTATAAAATAGGATAAGGTTGTAGGAGGATCATCAATTTTTTGTGAGACGGGAAGAAATCATTTCGTCCGTTGATTTCTATTAATCTAACGGTTGATAATTAATAAACCAACTTTAATCACAATTTAATCACAAACCAACTTTAATCTCAACCGCAAGATCAATCAAATCAACGGTTGAGATGATGTCTCTCCGTCTCACAAAAATTACATGTCTCTCTAGAACTTAACCGGTATAAAATATATAGGAAGAGTTATTCAATTAGATATATATATAGAAAAAAGTTATAGGAGGACAATCACTTATATGTAAAACATAAGGACATCATCATGTCCGTTCATTTAACAAATTGAATGGATAAGATTGAAAGTAATAAATCCACTAATCACAACCGCCCCCGTGTTTTGTGCAAATTTGTCCCCAAATTTAATTAAACACAAATTTAATCACAACCCTTAAATTCATCACAATGAACGGCTATGATCACATCTCACCGTCTCTCTAATCTTTACTCTATATATATAAATATATCTATTGAGAAGGCAGGTGGAAAATTATTAAAATCAATGATTTACAATAATATGACAAGTTAATTTTCTAAGCCGAATGGACTTACTATCTACAATTAATTTTAATTATTCTAACGATTGAGATTGAATTGATTTAAATTTAATTTGGTTGTTCGATTTGCAATAATCACGAATGGTGGAAATTAACGTTATCAATATCAATTTTTGATTATAAAATCAACGATTGAGATAAATTCATTCCTTCTTTAAAATGTGTCTTGTCCTCTTTTCTAATCTTTTCCTTATTGCCATATTAAACAAAAAATTTAAAAATTATACTAGGAATATTCAACGATTGTGATTTTAGCATAGCATTTTAAAATGAACATTTGTAAAATCTCTTTGAAAAATTGTATTATTTCGTAGCCATCGGGGTAGGTGGACTTCCAAGTTGCAGAAAGTGATAAAGCCATAAACATATAACTGTGCAGGAAAAAAGGGCTGATGAGTCATCTTTCATTTGACTTCACCTAATTATTCACCAATT